>JAUZNJ010062871.1:0-27360 GCA_034780135.1 Jordanella pulchra
ACTGAGTTAAACGAGTTGATTTTATTTTTCCCCTGGAGGTGATAAAAGGAGCTGAGATTCTGGAAGTGCTGCACAGCCTCCCTTCTGTTCGCCAGTATCTTTTTTCCCTGTATGAGTGCCGTTACTCCGTCTTCTTCCAGTCTTTAGGTCAGTTTCTTTTATCACTCTTTATAGATAAAATCTCTCCTTCTGGATGAAATTGTATCTGCCTCCCCTGTGTGTTCTATGATAAGAGATTCTGTTTTCTCATACTTATGTGAATATTTTTGTTCTAGCCCTGGTGGAGCAGGAGATGAAGAAAGACTGGCTCTTTGCCCCACACTACCGCTACTATGTACGGGAGATGAGGATCCAGGCCTACAGTCAGCTGCTGGAGTCCTACCGCTCCCTTACACTGGGATACATGGCCGAGGCCTTCGGGGTCAGCACAGAGTTCATTGACCAGTGAGTTGGAATCTACATCTCATCTCTATTAAGTAGAAGTAACGAAATTCTTGTAAATTTGTTACAGAAATCTGAGAAGATTCTTAGAAAATATGCTTATTTCATCAATTCACTTAAACGTTGACCTTTTCTAAGAGAAGTGGCCACATTTGTTATCACTGGTAAATGTGACCACTGTTACTCTTGCATCATATCGCTTTAACGCTTATGTTATTGTTTTCCCAGCTGACTCGTTTTATGTTTCTGCAGGGAACTTTCCCGATTCATAGCCGCTGGACGTCTGCACTGTAAAATTGATAAAGTTAATGAGATTGTGGAAACCAATAGGTAACGTTTCTACATTTAAATGTCCAAATATAGCAATGCAGTAGTTTTAAACCAGAGTGTGAACCCTGTTTTTTTTTTTTTCCTGCTCCTTTCTTGCAGACCTGATAGCAAAAACTGGCAGTACCAGGAAACCATCAAAAAGGGCGACCTGCTGCTCAACAGAGTCCAGAAGCTATCAAGAGTCATTAACATGTAACTGCGGCAGCCATCTTTATTTCAGTGATGCAGAGTCAAAATTTGCCCGTTGGAATACCCAAACCTGCTCTTTGTCTGACAGTGGCTTATATTGTGTGTGTATATAATAAACCTGTTTACCTAAAACCGTTTGAAGTTCTTTTGACAAACAAGGCAGAGGCAACATTTCATATAAATAACAGTATAAATTATTTTATTTACACAACCTTGTTACAAAACAAATATACTATACAATCTTTTTCTTTAAATATTAATTCTAACCTATGCTTTTTTGTTCATGAATTACATAGCAGCCAATACATAAGTCCAGCTGAAAATGATTCTGATAATGTATACAGAAAACAAATCTATACACGCTTTTACAAAGTATGAAAGGTGGGTTGTTTTGTCTCTTTTCCAGACTTGATTTGTGTTCTAACATTCCAGGTCTGCGGTGCAGACAAACTCCAACAGTGGATGAAACGAGGTGTAGAAGGAAAAATAAGGTGTGTTTACTGAGCAGATGAGGAGCTCGGGTTTTAAGGGTTCACAGGCTGATATATACTAAACCAAACTCCAATACTTTGAACATTCAAGTAGGGTAAAACAACCCCACGAATACTGTCTTCCTAGAGTCGGGGGGGAAAAAAAACAAATTCAGGCACTTTCTTGATTTGATATTTCTAGAAGCTGCTGAACTCATTCAGGAAAAGCTGGGATTTAAATGGATTGGCCAAGAGGAAGCAGAAAGATTCCTCTCTTCCTTGCAGGTAGCCAAGTCCTTATAGCGATTTTAACCCCCTGATCATCTTCAAATGTTTTTCATTTGGAAAACGAGCACAGCTTCAGGCCATGACATTTCAGGGATGCAGAGTTTGATTTGTAGGCAACATAAAACCATCCGGTAAAAGCACATGTGATTCAGACCTTGGTAAGTGAATAAAGGTTTCTCTCATACAGACACATGCTACAGTGGCGATATCTCCCCGTCCCTCCTTAAAGGTCGAGTACACGATTCATGAGATGCTTCGACGTATTCGGATGTATTGCATTGTATAGACTTGGCAGTGAACCACTTCAAAATAGTCATGTCCGCAGACAGATTTTTTTTCTTCTTTTTTTTAATAAATAATGATTTCCAAAATTGTACCAAAAGATTCACGTGTAGGAAAAATGCCCGTGCAAAAATACATACTTTACTATGTACAATTTGTTAACAAAATATGCATTCTCAAATAGGGACACTTGTTTGATACATAGGCTACGAGAAAAACGAGATGAATTCAAGACTCTTTCCTAAAAAATAAAACGTTTTCGGCTCTATTTGACATCAGTGAAGGGATTCTATATAAATCAAAAAGGGTTTCCCAAAAAGTGGATTTTTCTCGAAGTCATCTCCATGAATCTCCCACTGTAAAATTCATATTCAAAAGCAGACATTCTGATACGATGGGCGAACACTGCCTGTCTAAGGACCTGTTTGATAAAAGCATTGAAAATAAGAATATCCAGAGTTTGTTTCAACAATTCAATTCTAAACAGAGACACTCCTGACTTGGAGGGGTATGTTTCAAGTGTTTGGTTAATAATTATCAGCTGAAAGTTCTCAAACAACTAAAACTATTACATAGGACCAATAGGAAGGGGGGGGGTTGACCTTGTCCAGCAGAAAGTCACTAAGTGGAAGGAAAATAGAGAGACAAAAAACTTTGAGAGTAAAGTTAAGTCATTCAAGAGTCCAAGTGTTTATGGCAGTAGTCAGGACTCCAAGAGCCTCCAAACATTCATCTCCAGGATAATAACAACCTTCATGTGCTGAAAAAGAAAAAAGGCAGAATCGGCTAACTTGGCTCATGGGTCCAAATTTTCCTTCTAAATGAAGGTAGATGTTGAATTTAATTAGAAAATCAAAGTCCCAAACTGTAGTAGAAGATTTGAGCTCAATTTTCAAGTGTTAATTTAGGCTCAAATATGCCGTTATTTGTCCCAAAGTTTTTCCAGTCAATTTCCAATCTAAGCTTTAGTGACCACTGTATCCCTGCGCTCCAATAACCAGCAAACTGGCCTGAACTAACTAACTAACTATCCTATAGGACTGTCAAGATGAGACACCAGAACCAAGAGCGCATATGAGCTGAAGGTCACTTAAACAAAATGGAAAACGTCAGCAGAGCCACAGGCTGATCTACCTGCAATGATGCAGTAATCCATGCAAAACAGCCACGAATCGAGGGCATGAACTATGCTGCACGCTGAGATACTTTTCAAAGGCAACATCCCCCTTTTATTGATCTTGTGTAATTATTTGTAGTTATTTGAGAAACTTCACATTGGGTTTTAATAAGCTGTAAGCCGTAATCTCCAAATGAGAGTCGAAATAAACCTTAAAAATATAGATCACAGTGTCTATTCATGAGTTTCACTTTCTGAATTAAACAGCTGAAATAAGCTTTCAAAGATGCACCATTTTATTAAGATCTACCTGTATTAGTATAATTCAACTACGGAGAACCAAAAGTGTCCAAATTTAATCAATTACAATTATCTGGTAGCATAATCCACCTGAGTGGGCGTGGCTCACATGTTGTTAACTGATGAGTCAGAAGCAGACATATTGTAAAGGTTACCAATCAGATGTCACAGTCTGCGGTTCATGGTGCACAGCAGCAAAAAGACCACAAAATAATGTGGTTTTAAACATGACTTCAAATTCTAATTAAATTCACATGGATTCCTATAACTTTATATTCAGCAGTAGATTGGCATCGATTTGGATTTCAGATTTGAATTGTGGGATTTTTGCAGTTTTGGCACTCCATAGTGAACAGCCATATCAGCCTCCTTCCAGCACAGCACAGTACTGAGTGGAAGCGAGGCGTCGATAAGGTAACATCCAGAGATCGGGTAGTGGTTAGACACTGGAAGAGAAAATTAAAAAACCCAGCAGAAGACCAGCAGACATGCAAGTTTGTTCCAGTTAAGACGTACCATACCTGATTCCATATGAGGAAACCAAAATAAAACATTACAATTCACATCTCTCCACACGCAGCTGAGGAGATAAAAGTAGTTAAGTTGTGGCTAAAACCATACAGCTTGTTAAAGTTTTCCTTCTATCCACATTGCACTGGTACTTCTTCATGAGCTGAACTCCGCCCCCCTCGATGCCTCGTGTATTAAAAAGTTAAAATTAAAAGAAGTTGGCGAAGCTGCAGTGGCTTTGTGGACAGCTAAGCAGCATCTGTGGAGAAAAGTATTAAGTGCTGTGTTCACAGTCGGGGGGTGGGGAGAGAGTGTAGGTCTACTGTTAACGTGTTGGGTTTTTTTTTTTTGCACAATGTATAGATTCAGGAAATGAACAGGCGTCCCCTCAGGAACAGGCTTTTCTCTCCAATAGAAGAATCGATCCAACGAGCACGTCAGGTGTCCTATTTCACATTTAAAAGCACAGCCGTCTTCACCGAGTCTACAAAGACCCCCTTTGTAGGACAGTGTAAAAAGCTCGTAAGAAAACAGAAAAAGGTGATGCTTGCATAATTATCGTGGATGATTACAGAGCTGATGGGGGGGGGGGGCAGGTGTAACCAGAGGTTACTGACCGAATCACTGTAACAAACACAAAAGAAAAAAGCTGTTGTATGTTGTAGGTGATGCAGGTTGCTGCTATTTGCAAGGCTTCTGAGATCAGGCAATGGGGGGGGTCAATACGTCGGGGACTCCAGCAGAATTTGACATGGGTGGGGGGGGCATTTGCACAGTTTACACACCCGCTCCTCTGCTTACACAGAGGAGAGCCGCTGGCTGTGCTTCCTCTACCTCACACCTGGGAAGACCTCTCAGATTGTTTTTGGGGGGGGGTCAGACACAAGCACACACACACTCACACATGGCTTTGGGAGAAATAGTAAGGACCATGTCTACTTCACTGGGCAGTCCAGATCATCTCCACCCTGAGGATTGTGGGAAGCTGAGAGTCGTGTGGATTTTTTTTTTTCACAAGGCCTCGTGCAGTCCAGAACAGCTTGCACACCCACTCTGGACTTCTCTCTGTTCGCCCGTTTTCATGGCAGAGGCAGGAAGTCGCTGTCAGGGACGAGCTTTTGGCTGAGGAAACAAAAATAATATAAAAAAATCCAGTAAGTGGTTTTCCAGAAAAACAAATCAACTGATGGCTCTCTTTGGTCTAACATGTTTAGAGGTTTTTTCTAGACGGTAAAGACGACCTTCACCGTCGACATGACGCCACCTGTCAATCAATCCTATAGGCCTGTCAGCAGCTGACCAATCCCTCGTCGTGATTCCTCCTGAAGTGAAACAGCTCTACCTTTAAGGATCACACTCCAACAACTCTACCCAGATGTTACATTAAGAACACAGAGCGGTCATGGCAACAATATAAAAAAAGTCACCTAATAAATATTGTCAGAGGGAAACATGCATTTCAGACATGTTTAAAGCTATTATTTAGAAGGAGGCACACAGTTAATTCTGTTTCCAAAACTGGAAAGAATTGACAAAGGACAGCTGCAGACCACATGAGCGACTTATCAACGGCAGCTACTGGTTCTTCTGCTTTTTAAAAAATGTTTATCATTACAGTTTTTGCTCATGTTTAGCTTAGAAAAAGCTTACATTGCTTCATTATGATGAAACTGTGTGTTAAGAAACTGTAACCAAGACAATGGGCTGCAAATAAACATATAGAGCCTGATTATGGTCATGATAAAAACATGCATCAGATTTTCACCCTCCTGTTCGTGCACTATACTCACTGATCAACATTTCTCTCACAGCCAACATTAAATTTACTGACCCTCCTCTGACTGTGGAAAACTGAGGCCTTTAAAGCAGATTTATTCAACGCTGATTAGAAATAACTTCACTAATTTGATGTAGAAAAAAAAGATGCCTGATGTCTTTGTCTTAATGTTTCCCGATGAGACAAACAGCCTCGTTGCTTCACTGTGTTGCTGTTGAAACTACGCTGAATTTTTCAGAGCTGATGTAGGTGGAGCGCTCCTGCAGTAGGCGTCATGTCAATTCCTTGCAGGTTGTCATCTTCTCTGTCTAGAAACATTTGCTCAGAAGCAATCCTATAAAATTAAGTTGAACTTTCTACATGCATCTATCAGTAGGTAAAAATATCAACATTTTCCAGATTCTGTTTCATTACTTTTAGACCCTCCAACATATTTTACTAGGATTTTCTGTGAAACACCAACACTTTGTTCATAGTTGTGAAAAAACCACCATACAAATAAAAAACTGACAGAAAGTTTTCACTTATCCCAACACTGTAAAATCACTTTCTGATTAGGCTTTGGACAACTAGAGACTGACTTTTTACCCATTCTTTGCAAAGCAGCTTGGAATCAATTGCAATGGAAAAGGAAAGTCAGTTGTTGTCCTCCAGAGGCAGCGCTGTTTGCATATAGGTATGCAACAACTTTATCACTGATTCACATATAGTCCCAGTAAAATACAAAAAAATAAAATGCAATGATATTTAAAGGGTGTTAAATTGTGGCATCAGCGCTACTGGAAACCATTATTGCCGAACTGATAAAAGGCTCTCGAACAAATAAATCTACAGTAAGTTATGCATTTTAGAAGTTTACTGCTTCTGATCAATGCTTTTAATACATACATTCCTAAAAAAATTATTTTTTGCTTTTTACTTATTTATTCTACAAAACAGATAAAAACTGAAATGACAACAACAAAAACCAACCTGATGTAAATGAGAATTGTTGGGTAGACCTGGCGTCCCTGGAATGCTTCGACTATGCTTCCCATGGATGTTGTTGAGAGCCGGGGACTTTGTCATTTTGGGTCTGCCCGGTCCGGTTCCTCCTGCCGCTCCTTCCCTTCCTAGACTACCGCCTCCGCTGTTGATGCCACTGGAAGCAGAGGAGCTTTTGCGCTTTTTCGCCTCCAGACGTCCATCCGAGGAGTGGTGACTAAAGTTGGTGTGATGGTCCGATGAGGAGGCGGGCTGGTGGTGGACAAAAGGCCCCAGAGAAAGAGTTGAGTCACTGCTGTTCATCACTACACTCATACGCTTTATGGACTCTGCGGGGCTGCCTGAGGGAGGGCCTCGTGTCGGTGGCCCCGAGGAGCCACCTGCTGAGCCTCCAGAAGGCTCTGCCTTGAGACTGAGTGAGTTGGTCCGCACACTGGGGCCGCAGTTTAGCCCCACGCTGTGAACTCCACTATGGGAGGAGGATAGCGAAGGTCCTAATGAGCTGTGATGGTAGGTGCTCCCTGAGCTGCCGGCATTTGCACAGTTCTTCTTGAAAGAGGACGATGATGACGATGATAATGAAGGGAAATTGGCATTAGAAGCAGAGGATTCAGAAGAGCAATAGGAGGAGGAAAGGACAGACGTGTTCTTCCTCTTCTTCCCTGTGCTGAAGCTAGAGCTGCTACTGTTAATGCTCGCTCCAGTGGTTCCCCCACTGCTAGAGTTGAGTAGGGCAGGTGTGGATGAGCCAGAGGAAATTTCCTTGGACTTGAAAGATGAGGAGGAGGATTTGGTAGTGGTGCTGCTGCCAGATGAACGTGACTTCAGCGCCCGGCCTGAGGCGAGGGAAGGAGCTGAAGAAGACAAAGATGAAGACAAGTGGGCTGAAGGCATCTGCGGCAACGAAGACACTTGTCGGGCCTGCGTGGTGCCAAAGGCCGGGTGCTCAGGGCCACCCTGAAGAGAGCTGTGAGCGTTTAAGGTGGTCCCATAGGAGAGTGATGACTTGCTCTCACTAGATTGGCTATAGGGGGTTTGTGGCAAGGCTGCTGGGGGGCTCAGGAAGCCTGATGAGGGATTGCTACTGTGGGAATTTGTGCTTGTCCTATGGGGGGGTACAAGAGGGGAATTGTCCAAGGCCAATGGGATTTTCCTAAGAAATAAATTAAAAAAAGTATTAATACCCTTTATTAGTTTTGAATATAAACACAAACTGTGTCACATCTCATAGAAACAAGGTGTTTGAAACTTAAACCTGGAGACCGATGTCCTGCTACTGTTAGATGTGTGCGTTTATGTGGTTTAAAACTTTATATGCTTTTCACATCAACTTACTTGTAAAATCTTTAACTCTTGTGTTTCCTAAAAAGGATCAGTTTTTTACTTTGAGGGTTTAGACCCAACAGAAATCTCAGCTAATTTTAAAGGATCAAGGGAGCAAAACCAAAGTAAAATAGATGATATTTAACCATTTTTAAACTTAAATGCTTATTAAACTGGCTGGGAACAGATAAAACTAATATATACTTCTCTAGACCTATACTTTTAATTCCTGATGCTAAACCTAAAACAAGCAGAATTGCCTTACTTCCACATCTGAGAGTTAACGTGCTTCTCCATCATAGTAGTTAGAGCACATCGCACTCTGTCCCATCGCCTATCAAAGGAGTAAAATCCTCTCCCGATCAGTCGACTTCCAAAGGTACAGTACTGGAAAAGAAAGAGAGCGCAAGTAAGGAACAAAAGCTACCATCCTTTATATTTTTATAGATTTATCATTATACATGACTTACAGCTGCCGGTCGAGGGTGGTAACCTGAATAGAGACAGTCCAGTTTGTCTGCACCATCTTCCCGCTCCTCATTCTCTCCCTCATCACTAGAGGGTCTGGATACAGCATCTGCGGTGGACTGGGGATGGTGTGGGGGCTCGTGGGTCACTGAAGGATCAGAGGAGGCTCCAGCGTGACTGTTGTTCAGTCTGATTGAGACAAGATTGGGAAGATGAGAAAACCAGAACATGCAACCCGATTTGGAAAATGACAACTTGCAACAAAAAACAACAGAGCACTTACCGTGGAAGACCAGGACCGTGAAATTTGGACTTTACCAATAACAAAGGCTTTGTGGTATCGGGGGCTGGTCCGTTGCCATGAGAAACCGGGTGGGTGTCATGGCTAGGGGCAAGCTGGGGAGAGGGGTGTGGGTCCCTGAGAGGGGCAGTTTGCTGGGAATGGGTTTGGTGCAGTTCTCGTTCCCTCTCCCGCTCTCTCGTTCTGCTCTTGTGTTCTGCTAGCAATATGTCGAAGCGCTTCCTTCGTCCAGGCACGGCCCGCCGATGGCTCAAGGAATGTGTCTGTTGCAATGTTGAAAAAAAAAATAAAAGAAAATAAAGAAAAGAGTAAATCACAGATACCTGATATCAAACTTCTCCACATATTTACCTAGAAGGTAGACATTTGGGCTGCTGACAGGGAACACCTATCGATAACTTAATCCCTCCGCTATTTAAAGCCTGCTTCTCCTCATACCTTCCTCTGCAGTCAAGGTATTTGGTTTAGCTTACTTTAAGATTTCTTTACCTGTTTTGATATCTTTTCTATAATGTAAAAAAAACCCTAAGTGGTTCCCAGGTGAGCAGCATTGCACCATGAAAAAGAAAAAAAAAATCAATATTGATTATTCATTAACAGACGGGGAAATGGACACACACAAACAACAAGGAAGCAGTTCTAAGTAAATAGGAATAATTGGAAAAATTGATATTAACTCCAATCCAAAGTATCTTCTGCTGTTTTGCCAAAGAGAGCAGTTATATATTTTTCTAAATAGGGCTTAATTATGTCCTACTTACTGGATTTGCTTTAAATTCGGGAAAATTAAAGTTTATTTCAGCACTTAATCATATAATTTGTTCTTTACTAGAAAGGATCCCCAGTCTTTCTAAAACTGTTGCTGTTATATTAATGTTGTATCAAAGATTTTTCCTAGGACTGCTACGACGTTTGGCATTTTTTGTTCTGAATTCGGCACAAATAAAAGCAGCAGAAAACACTCAAACTCCTTCCACCAAGCATTGCAAGGCGTGGTGAGGGACCTTTTCTGAAGTCTATATACATTTTAGTAAAAGAACAAGGCGTCCAGGGGGGTGCAGTCATCCTCTACCGTTATTCATTGCACAGAGGAAAGTCTGCTTCTTGGGTTGATGTGGTTATGAAGAAAGGTTTCTATAACCAAGCAGCAGCAGCAAACATGACAAAATACCCTCAAATCATTTCTGATCCGAGGCATCAACAGATGTATAACGTATGCATAAAGTCAAACTTCATTTACTCATAACTCCTGCCTGTTTTGTTGGTGTTATCTCAGAGCTGTGCAGATAATGTTCAGGAGAAAGCAGAGTGGGTACCTTGCATGTTAGGGATCTTGTGCAGGGTTTCCGACCTGTAGCATCCATGACGCCACAGTGAATATCAGGATTGAACTCACGCTCTGCAGGCACAAAAAGCAGGAGTTAAAAACATGTTAGCTCAGTCACTACTAATGTGATACAGTTACAACATAAACTGTTTCTGCCTTGGAGAGGTTAATCAGGTGATTTCTGTTAGATGTGTAACTCTAAAATAAATAATAAAGCTACGGAGCTGATGCACTGATGTCATGCATGAAATGATCTGGATTAAAAAATGTTGCAAGAAAGGAAACAATATCTGAGAGTTAGATCAACAAAGAATAATAGGCAGCTTTTAAACTCAATCCCATGAAGATTTACAGTCAAAAAACAACAAGCTGCTTAAAAAAAAAATGTTCATCTCTGGTCCCCTTCCAACTGACCTGACACCTTCTTGTTAACGTGGCGTTTGCTACTGCTGCTGTCTTGCTTCTTGTCTGCGGGCAGGCCCTTGCCATTGGGAATTGGACCAGAAACCAGCAATGGAGGCTTTGGTATGGAGGGAGAGTTAAGGCCTGGTTTAAGGGCTGATGATGATGACGACGATGATGAGGACGACGTGGAAGTCGTGATGACGGCAGTGCTCACAGTGGTGTTAGAGGAGGGTGCAGAGGAGCAGGATGAGGTGGCGGCGGGGGCGGATGGGGCCTGCCCCAGCTTAGCTGACGAGTCTGGCTTTAGATGCATCTTCTCCACCTTAACAGCTGGAGTCAGGCTGGAAGAGAAAATCACAGGGGATGGAGAGGCCAGTGGTTACAGACACTGAAGCTCTGTATCATACTTTAAACTTAATTGTCCTTTAAAGATATTGATGGTCTGTTTCCATCCAATGTAATTTTAAAAAGGCACTAAAAGAGAGGGTAGAATAATAATATAAATTCTTTTATATTACCAATTTATCAGCTTCAAACAAACTTTCACCTTTTATTAAGACGACATATGCTGATGGTTTATCTGTGATTGTCGGTCTCCTTTAAAGGATATATGGATCTCTGAAAATGTTCATGTTGAATTAAACCCTGCATTAAAGATGCTGAAGCTTGGTAATTTTATCTGCCGTCTTGCAGATGATGCTGTTGTCAGGGCATACGAGCTGTTCATGAAATAACACCTTGATGTCTGCGTTTGTAATATCCAAGATCACACATTCTTGGACAGTCCTTAACCCTCTTTATCACTGCCCCATTTCTAAAGGACATTTTCTAAAAGTAATGTAATTGCTGAGTGGAAACATTAGAACACAGTGCATGCATTGCATCTGCCTGCATTATAACGTCACCAGGCATGTTCTCATAGACAACATTTCTAGTTGCTTTTTCGGTCATACAAAAAATAGAGAAAAATTCTTGTTTCTCAAAAAAAGTATGCATAGCACAACTAAACATAGCAACTAGGGCTGGATGATATGAAGAGACTTTATATCACCATATATTTTTCAATGCAGTATCATTTCAATATTGATATAAACAACATTGAGGTCTCAGAAATACAGAGAGGAATGACTGCAGCCGCTGCCTGCAAACCTAAGAAAATTATTTTGCCACATCTTTTTGTTTGGAGATACAAGCTCCATGTTACTTATATACTTTTATATGTTTGCAACAAACACAACTAAGCCTGAAAGTCTGTTTTCATAGCTACCTCGGAAAGTGCAAACTAAAGGTCCTCTTTCAGGTCTGAAACATCTAACTTATTATATACCTTTATTTGCACTCGGGACAGTTTTTCTTTTCTAAATCATTTTGTAAAGATTCCTCCCACTAATACCACAGCTTCCCCTCTGCTCTAACCTTTACTTACCTTGTTCTGTTTGTTCATGAAAGTTTGGTTTATTTTGCACTTTGGAAAAACTAAACAGATTCCAGGCCTTTTTTTTTAACCTAAGACACAGCAAACATTGACAATAGGAGCAACGCTTTCTACGTGAACCAAACCTTTATCACAGTAAACACTGGTTCAGTTAAAACTGCAGTTATTGGTTGACTGGACCTGTCAGTAATAATGCATTAATTGTGATTAATTCAAAAGAATCAATAAGACTTTTTTTAAATCATGTCTCATGGACTAACCATTAGTCAGCCCATTTGTGAAGCAGTAAAAGGCGAAAAATGAAAAAAGTATGACCAGAGTTTTAAACAGGGGGGGAGAGAAGGCAAAGATTAATGCTCCTCAAAAAGCACAAGGAGATCCTCATCTGGCCCAGATACCCTCGACTGACGAGGTCATTTATGCCTATAATATATATCTAGATCATCTCACTAGAGAACCCTTGTCTTCAGACATCAACTAGTGCTCATCTCCTCCAGTTTGATGTGCTTTACTGATCCAAACGGGACCAAAGTGGCAGCTATAGAACAGCCCAAAAAAAGCCAACTTTTTCTATTGGTGTTATTGTTATTCAAGTTGGTTTGAATTGACTCAAAATAAAAAATGCCAAAAAGGAAATTCTATGTGTTCATTTGATTCCCATTGAAGACCATTGTTAAATATTTGACACTATGAGCTCAGACCTGCCTTGATATGCAAAATGACAGGATTTTAGACAAACAATCCAAACCGCGATTAATCACAGTTAACTATGAAGCTTCTGTGATTTAAAAAATGTTTTGCTTGATTTACACATAATATCTCAGGACAGCTTTCTGGACTTTTTTTTTTTTTAAAGGCTGCGCACCATGCTCAGCTCCTCTACTCAGACTGTAAGCTGCATGACCAGCTGTTGCTTATGAGCATCATTCATCAGACACTAAAATCAGGGACATTTGCTAGGATGGCTATTTCAGGGTACAGGGGTTGTTTCATCACTCATTTTGTGACTAAAAATTAGCTTCTTGTAGCTTAGCCTACCACTGAGCCTACAGCTGGAGCCACAGGCTCCAATTAGCCAATAAATAACATTATGTCACAATTTATACTGATATTGATTTACTGAGCAGCCTTAATAATAACGTAGCTGCACAGGTTAAAGGAAAAACGTACATTTTTTCAGGCTGGCTCGTCCTGAATTGGGCGACATGAGGTCTTCGCTGAATGCCTTGCAGTTTGTCTTTGGCTGATTTCTGAAATTTTTGATTGGAGGATGACGATGAAGAAGATGACGACACACTGGAGACGGCAGTAGATGATCGGCCGAGGAGTCCTACGCTTGTCACTCCAGTCATGGTCCCAGAGCTGAGCCCACTGCCGGCACTTCGGTTTCTGCCTGTTACCGGGAAGGGCGACGCGGAGGCTTGCTTGATGGTAGAACCGTGTCGCCTCTCTGCAAAAACAGCATAAATGAGACTGAAATGAACATTTCATCGAAAAAGCGATGGAATTCTTTGAAGCAAAGATTGCTCAGCTTGATGGCTTATTATTATGTGCCATGAACAGAGAGGAAAAGGAAAACCGACAGTATTTATTTCAGCAATTTTAAACAGGTTACTCCCGACAACAAGACAAGGAACATTTGTGATTCATGTTGTCACAGCCTGAAATAGAAGCAGCCAATAGGTCAAGAGCTTTAATTCCTGACTGAACGTCACTCAGCAGCTGCTGTGCAGGCTGATAAAAAGCTGCATGGGAGAAGAAAAGGTGAGGATGAGTCTTCTTTGTGGAGGTGGGAAAGAAAAGACTAAAATAGAGGAAAGAAGCATCATTACATCTCAGATCCAAAATGAACTCTGGTCAGTCTGAGGGGTTTCCAGAGTCAGTAAACACATGAGGATCATTCTCTTCATCACAGGGGTTACAGAATCCCAGGAGACTAGCACACTATTGATCAGATTAGTTATGATTAATCGACTATTGAAATAATCGTCAACTAATTTAGTAATTGATTAACAGTAAAGTATAAAGTATAGAAACCCTCTAATTTGGCCCTTGAGGTCCGTTGTTCGGCACATTTTAGATGCGTCTCTGCTTTAACACCTGAGTCAAATAATCAGGTCATAAACAGGGCTCTAGACACTTGGCTGCATACTGAGGAGATCATTTAACAATGGTATTCAGGTGTGGAAGTAGAGATGCATCTAAAATGTGCAGGACAAAGGATCTAAAGGGCAGGATTTGAGGATGCCTTGCCCTAAAACATGCCTTTAGCTGACAGGGCAACCAACTTAGAGAGGTAATTATACCAAGACTGCAAAAATAAATAAATAAAAAAGAGAACATTTTTTGTCTGTCAAAATGAAAAAAAATTAGTTTTACTTGGTTTAATTCTGTAAAAGATCTTTAAGGAACCTGTTGCTATTTGATTACTAATAGATAAATCGAATAAAAACAAATAAATTAATCAGCAAAATAATCGTTAGCTGCAGCCTTAGATACAAGACAGAGTTAAGGAAGAAAGGAAAAAAGACACAAGGAAGGAAAACAGGTAGGATAATAAAGGAGAGCGAGAAGGAAAGACAATGATGGAAGGGAGGGCAGAAGGAAAAAAAAGAAATGAAAGGAATAGCAAACCAAGAGAGAACCAAGAACATGGAAGAAAATGACACAAAGAAGCCTGGAAAATTGAATCAGTGGAATAAGGAATTACATTTAATCTTTCTATTCTGAGCTGGAAATCTGGTCATCAAATACACTTCATTTTGGTACACTAACTATTGTTTTATTCTAAATTTAGATTTGAGGTCCAAAATCAAAATAACATACAAAGGCCCCCTTGCATCTAACCAGATCTGGGAGGGCCAAAGCACCTGTTCAATAAAATGATAAATCCCAGAAATCCAAACAGGAGCTGACAGCCTCCGATTCTCTATCAGTGGGATCATTGCTGCTGGGAAGGTTGCTGGTTTAAATCCCAGCTCTGGTTCTCTCTGTTGTTGTGTCCTACTGATGGTGGTCAGAGGGCAGCCTAGCTTCTGTCAGTGAGCCCCAGGACAGCTGTGGCAACAACGTAGCTCACCACCATCAGTGAGTGAGTGTGTGCGTGAATACTTGGTAGTCCCCTGACTTGGAAAGTTGTCATACGAGTACAGAACACTCATTTTTCACCATTTACAATCACTGGGCCTCCCCAAAAATGACATCAGTGGAGAGAATATGGGGTAAAGGCCACCGAGAGAGCTGCTAATCTTTACGGCCATGTGTGGTTACACGTCTGCAGACCTCCTTGTTGCAGAGCTAAAACAAATTCAAGTTGAAATGGATCTGAATTGTATTTTATTAAAACAAAACACATTAAAAATCAAGAGAAAACTGGACACGGAGATTCTAAAAAGGTCTATAGAATTCAGAGCCGCACATTTTAGTAGCTCGTTCTAGTTACTGCAAGGGGAATCTTCAACTCCTGGAAAGCCACAATGAGGGATTAAAACCAGATGGTCGTGTATTCTAAAAACAAAAACTGACTGATGCATTATGTGAATCATCACTGCAAAACTACCCCCCCCCCCAAAAAAAAGTGTACAAAACATACTGAAATCACTGTAACAACTCATTATGACAGCTTTTTATCTATGAATCATGTTTTCAGTCTGTGCAAGAACATCACCATGATCTTTCGGAGATGCTGCCAGTATGTTTTTAACTAACTGACAGGCTACTACCCTGTTTTTTCCCCCCTATGTATCTTAATTAGAAATCGTCCTGACAGGATTAAAAGCCAATCAATGAATGAAAGCATGTTAGAAATAAAACCCAGACTGGGAATATCACTCAACACAGAGCATTAGTAACATAATTGTAATGGTAATTGCTGCAAGACTGTTGCACTACTATGCTTCCCCCTTGTGGATGACCTTGACAAGGCTCACCGCTGTGACACTTCAGAGATGATAAAGGGCACTGAAAAGTAACTACCAATGAATACGAACACTGAAACGGTAGATTTATAAAATTTTAATAAGATGAAGCAAGACACAGCAGGAACAACTCTGGGTTTTTTGATTAAACGTCGGTCCTAGAACCTCTATGCTGGTCCAGTTTTGCATGTTATCCCTGACCTCCTTCATCTTCACACCCATTTTAAGATTTAATCTGAATAACCAGCCAATTTCTCCATGATGTCCAGGAATCCAAAGTCAAGTCGGTAATACGACAGATCTGGACAAGAACATTTTTGTAAAGTTATATTGTAAATCTGACTTTAGAACAGACTGATTTTATTAGTCATATATAAAAAAATGAAATAAATACAAGTACAAGCCAATTTGTGTACGTCTTTCTGTTGGCAAAGAATTAACATTGGAATCTGCGGAAATAAGCATCAACTAAGAGTATTATTTGAACTGCAACATAAAAACATGGATAAAAAAGCCCACAAAAAGAAACTTAACAAGCCAAATGAGTCATAGGCTGCACAGCTGCAAGGAGGATTTAAAACAACCTGATTCAGTTTTCTCTAACCGGGCCTCTTGACAGCCAGGTTTTCAGCGACACTCACCGTAGTGTGCTTGGAAGGCTTGTGGCTTGACCACATGACCACAGTGGTTGCACATCACCAGGTAGAAGTCGTCCTGTGCGGGATACTGACCAAATATGGGCATGTCTGTAAGCAGTGAAGGAGACAAGCAGAGAAAGAGAAGGTAAGGAGGGAAAAATAACTTTGACCTGCATTCACCTGCTGGCCCAGCTAGATGGCTCTGCCAACAGCAGATCATCCATCACATTCATTCAACTCTGATAGTCACCTATTGTTGCTGAGACTTTCTGATAGGGTTTATTTTTGGATAATGGAAATCTTTTTTGTTCTATTTGCATGACTCAGAGGAACACCGGGAAAATTAATTGTTTGCAGATGAGTCTTAAAAGCTAATCTAGAAAAATACTGTTAAGGACACAGAACAACATATTTTTTGAGTATATTGTAGAATGTGGACTAACCTGTGACAAACAGCCATGTTAAATTTGCTCTGATATGGGCTGGAAAAATAGATCAGCAACAGATCTTTACTCACCAAGGAAAAAAATGATTAGATAAAAAATTAAGATGTTGAAGTCAAATGTCAGGAATGGAATGAAATAGACTGCCTTTTGATGTCACATCCTGCAATGGAGTCTATATAGGGGGCCAGCTCCTATTCAGTTTCCTCTGTTGCCCACGGCCACGTAAAGCGAGACACGGATTCTCAGCGGAAGCTACGCAAGTAGCCACCAAATCCCCCCGGAGAGGAGTCTGGACTGACTGGACCGGGTCAGACTGAACCTGCCTTGTTTCAGCAACCCGAACAAAGCTAAGCTAACCCATTCTCTTTCAGCTTTATTACAATTGATGCATTTGACAAATTATTCCTTTCTCACTGTAAAACCGAATGAAACGTCACCTATTTTGATTGTATTTAATATTTCTGCGTCAGGGTCTATTCACATTTACCTGCTGTTATTTTCAAAGGACACTTTAAAAGCATTAAGCTTTAAAGCTTGAACCTTCCTCACATACCTTTTATTTGCTATATTGAATTTTGCCTATTTTCAGAAGTGTTAGCGTTTTTAGAGATTACTGGCTAATAAAGGTACCATTGTTTTAATCTGTGGTCTTTTGTGGTTATTTTACATGGTGAACAATTGATCACTCAATTAGTGATTAATAACTCTGCTGATAACCATAATCTAAATTATTATATTGGTGAAATGCAACTAGATCTTAACAGCCAAATCTAGGAGGCTAATAACCCTTATATTAAGCAGATTACAGTTATAATCATTTAACTAATGATCACTTATTGATTTTACCTTTGATTCTGAATTACGTATTAAATAGCTCCAACTTTCAGTTCTAGTTACTTAATATATTCATAATCCCTTGGTTAAGCATCACAACAAAAACAAGAATTAAACGGGTGAGAAAAGAATCAAAAGTAGGTGACCCACACCGTCCAAGACAAATATATACACAAAAATCTAAATGTACAAATGTGCTTCTAAATGTGCAAAACTAGTAGAGACATACCCATACATTAGAAGGTTTTTACTGCAGAAAAAAGGTTAATTATTTTAAAGACATTAATGTTTTCATCTCCATGTTGAAATCATGCATAACTTTGTGGCAAATGATAACCAAAAATACCATCAACTTACAAAAAAGTTTGATTTGAAGGATAAAAATGTGAAGTAAAAAATTCTGTGGGGTTAGTACTTTCCTGTTGTTCTAGGCTCCAAGCTCTATCTCATCACAAACCCCACCTGGCATCTTACAAGTCTCTCTCACACAAATCAGGAACAGACACTCCCCACCCTTGTTCAAAATCTACCAACAGAATCAGAAACCACCTTATTAAGGAGGCTAATTAAGAGATTGCCTGGGGCACCGTGATGAGATGAGTAGAGGAGAGGAGAGGATACAAGAGACGCCAAGTGGAGCCCCTCTCTCCAATACCTACTTGGCGAGAGTTGTCAAGTGTTCTCCATACATCAGTGGCTGAGCCTGGAAGGGTTGAGAGCCATTAAGCAAAGACTTTAGAAAAGCATCTACCTACTGAGCTCCCTTTCAGAGGGGTCTTGTGTGGATAAATTGACCAGCCTAAGGCTTCTTAATATGTCAATTGGTTGAACCATTTTTGCAAAGTGTCTTCTTTAGCAGCAGTGGTGTGGAAAGACTTAATGTAGAACGTCCAGCTCATGCCATAGATAAAAGGAGAAAGTCTTTACTCACAATACATGCGTTTCATAGAAAATAAATGACATGGACTTTTTCTCAATCTGTCATTTCTAAAGGCACTGCTTAACAAAACCTCAGATTTTTTTTTTTTTACTTCAAAGCCTCAGATTATATGTTAAATGTTACAGATTAGATGGTTAGAGGAGTACAGAATAGAGTCAGTTCCCGACTTGATCCTGTGTGTTGCCGCCAGCTGGCTGGAAAATAAACAAAAAAAAAAAAAAAGCAACAGCAGCCACAGTTTTACCTTTGAATCTAACGAGACAAAACCAAACTTTTGCCCTCACTGGAAAACACAAGCCAGGGTGTAGAAACCTTAAGAACATCAGCTATTGCTCTTATTAGACAGACACGTCTATAAAAGGCAGGCTCTACCCAACTAATTAACCAACTAATTAAGCAATTGTCTTATTTTACTGTGTGTTACTCCATATAAAGCAGAGCATTAAGAGGCGTAGTGAGTACTTGACAATTTTCACTACATTAAGTGAGAATCAGTCTTTATGCTATTTTTTATACAACATCTCAGCTTGAAGATACTTCACAGACACGGAGATCGACACTAACTACAGTGAAAGCAAAACAAAGTGAAGAAAGCCATTCTTAAGGATTCTTATGTAAAAAGAACATCAGATTTTCTGCTGTGCAGTGGCGAGGTGGTTTTACACTCTAAATGAGTGGTGTGAAGTAGTCACAAGGTCTAGCAGTAAAAGGCAGATTATTAAGAAGGATTTAGTTTTGAATACTGATGAAGTGAAATACCGACGCATATATTTGATGGGGGATCAGATATCTTATCCCTTAAAATAAAAATTCGACACACAATTTGACACATGCCTAAAAGGTTCCTACCCTTTAGACTTGGTTTATTAAAAAACTGTTTATCTGTATCTTCAACAAACAAAATAGCATCGAGCTGAATGAGGCCTTTGGGTAAAATGGCAAAGGACTATTACAAAATGTATATCACAGATTTGCTTAATCATAACTGTAGTTTTAATGTTCTACCTTTAGTTGGCCAGTTAAAATTCAAACAGTCGAAGTTTGCTTTACTTAGGGGGTCTTAGAGGTCAGAAAGCAGTAAAATTTTTTCATTTTAATTTCTGAATAAGTGTGCTTTTATTTCCAACCTCTGACTTGACAGCAAATCCAAGAGAAATTAATCTAAGATTATCTCAGACATTAGAATGCAGATGATGGTGAGCATTAAAAACAGTTAAAGGCTATCTGGTAAGCCTAAAAATATTTGCATCATTGGCAATGGAGGATGTTTCAC
Source organism: Jordanella pulchra (assembly GCA_034780135.1). Lineage (NCBI taxonomy): Eukaryota > Metazoa > Chordata > Actinopteri > Cyprinodontiformes > Cyprinodontidae > Jordanella > Jordanella pulchra. The sequence goes on from JAUZNJ010062871.1 coordinate 19,996, forward strand.
CCAAGCAGTTCATTGTAATCATAACATTTGCGATTCAATATACACTGTGCAGCTCTGGAAGGAACTCTGCAAGGTTATGATACTGTAAGAACCTCACATCGAGAAAAAAAAAATCACAGTGGAGAAGAATAAATGGGCACAAGAGCATAGAGACCCCTAAAAAGAAACACACCATCGGGGGAACAAAACCAAACAAAAGGCAGAGAAGCAGGCCGAGGCAACACATGGAGAAAGAGAGAAAAGAAGAAAGAGAGCCTGGGAGTCTGAGACGAGGGAAAACAATGAGAGTCTAGTTAATTTCTGCATCCTCAGCCATGGCAGTGATGGATGATCTAGGTGTGATGGTAGCGGCTCTAACAGCCTCTGAGCAGCACACATGCTGGCTCAGTCTGACCCGTGGCTGACAGCGGCGCTACGTTTCCCAGCTCTGCAAACTGTGACAGAGCCACTGTAAAATTCATAAAAACCCAATAACAGACTGCTGAATTCATAAATCATTAATTGGCATTTATTTCAACAAAGTGTGTGTTATGTTAATGACCTGCGTAGAAATGCAACTATACCACAGGAGGCCTCTAACGATGACTCATAACGGAGAGGTGTAGTCATCCACTTTTGGTATCCCTAGTCTTCCCTAAATACACACGCACACACAGGCTGTTTGTAATAAGGCAAACTTCTGGCACAAGCAGCATGAATTGATTGGGCTCTGTGACACAGACTACAGTCACCATCAGACGCTGCTACATGACAAAGACACGTTTCAAGCTGGCAGCCCTGAAATCTCAAAACGACCCCCTCTGCCAGTCAGCGTTCGTCTGACCAGGAGAACAATTAATCTGACATGCCGTCAAATGCCACGTCCTCACACAGATCAAAAGAAACCCCTCTAAAGACTGCTCATAAATGGAGGCTGTGATTTTATTAGTGCTTCAGGAGCCATTATTTAATGTTGAGTGTAACAAAAAAAATAGTTGAAGCCACACTGAAATTAGGCCGATACACTTATTTTTCAATCAGCCTGTTGGTCCACCTGAGCTTTCTCTTCCATGGCATTTCAGCACAATGGCTGGTTACGCTGAACGTTGGCAACAGGACGCTGAAACTAGCAGGATTTTAATAAGCATAATGGTTTTAAAACACATTTACCTCGTTATTTGTACTTTGGTATACATAAAAAAAACTGATTAGATAAAAAATTAAGATGTTGACCCGCTTGCTTCAGACTTGAGTGAGTTTGCAGACAGGTGAATTACGTGCGCTTACACCCCACCGGCAGACAGAGAGCACAACCTCTGAAGGCAGGGGTGGATTGTTCAGTTCCCAAACGACTGCTCTGTCAAGCCAAAGCAGCAGATGGTCAGTGTTTTGTTCTTTTTCTCCTTTTTGTTTTGCTGTTTGTTTTCCTATCCAATAAACTGTGGCATCATAGCTGCACAGCGCAGCTTCAGGTGGATTAGATCAACGTCTCACCCGGTTAATCTGACAGTTTGAATATGAAGGAGATATATAAATACACCTCTCAAAATGGAAAAGGGATCTTTGTAGAGTTTAAGAGGGCTTACGTAGCACAAAGGCAAAAAAGAAGAAGATATGGGTGATGGCCTTAAAAGTAAATACACACAACCTACCTTGTTGATTAATTTTAATATTAGATGCGGCACCAAAGGCTGACACCAGTTAAGTCTTAACTTTATGAAAACTTTTTAAATGAAAGAAAGACTAGAGCAAAAAGTTGAATTCTATACTAGTGATATAATTTATAATAAATTAATGGATATATATTAACTATACGCATGTTTGGTTTACAGTAAAGTGACCAAAAAAGATTAGCAAATGCAGAAAATGGAGGGAAAAAGATGCTTTCCTTAAACATAACTAGAGCTCCAACACACAGCACATGGCTAGTGTAACATCACTATGAAACAGCACAATCAGAAAGAACCACTTGGATGGAATATTTGTCCGGATATAAGATCTTAAGTGAGATGCATTAATGCTCTGGATACCTACAACCTATCTGTCCAGTTAAATGGGGTCTTAACATCCCTCAACGTCCACAACAGGTCCATTTTTATAGATGGCAAGACACTAAAGCTTACAGAGAAAGTTCAGGCCGTTCTGTAATGTTAAAAGAATGAAACCTGTCTTTAAATTAGAGGTTTAATTAAAGGTTTCGTTATAGCAAGTTTTACAGAAAATGTCACTAAATATATTATTGGAATGATGCACGTACTGACCTAATAATAGACATGCATCGAATATTCTTTTACATGTTGATACAGACTCCTTGCTTCATTAGAGGTCTATTCTGCCAACTAGAGGTCAGACATTTGATAACTGGTCAAAAATCTCCAACAGTCCAAGCAGTTCTTTGCATTATTGATGATGCGAGAAAGATACATTTGTAATATGCTGTGCAATCCCAATTTGGAAAGATTGAAATAAAGTAGGTGTTAAAATCCTACATCTGATGTTTCTGAGTTGTCCTACTTTGAAATAAACAGAAAGGAAGAACTCCTGTGCCAAGAGCTGAGACGCAAGATGATCAAGTACCAGAAACAGTGAGGTTCTACATGAGCCTCCAAGACGCCTCCCATGAAAACCAGTTGGAGATCCAGCAGGACTGTGTTTTTAGTCAGAGAGCTATGCCAAATGTACAGTATGAGCCATAGAGCAGGGGGGAGGGCAGCGTTGGGTCTAAAACACATGCCACAGTAAAAAAAACAAACAAACAAAAAAAAACAGAGGTAAAGCAGAGAGAGCTCCAGACTCCTGCTTGAATGCAAAGCCAATCTACAAAAAGCACCTGCATCATATTTTTAGATAAGGAGGACTAGATGGATCAATCTGCAGCTTACATCTTTGGTATACAAAGAGTTTGGGCTTGTTTAGATACTGCACCTGAAGGCACAGGAGCTCTGCACAACACAGCTCACCTCTGGACCGCACAGGTTTAGAGTTAAAAATTCCCACTGCTGGGTGCATACATTAGGTATGTACCTCCTAAGGGATTATCCATACCTTACTTCTTAAGTTGTTTTCACATTCACTTGAAACTTTGAGAGCAAGACTGTTCTGGGTGGTAGAGATGCGATCCTGCAAATGTTGAGAGTGTTAGAACCTCTGAAGCTGCCTCTGAAACGTACTTCAGCAATAAATAAAAAGCCCTTGCATTAACACGAGGTCTATACTCAGAGATTTCTTCTATAGCCAGTAATATCTTGCACAATGTGCTCCTCCTTCTACCCAATTTACTCAATGCTTTTAATACAGACCCAGACTTTGCCAGCTTTCACCAGTCACAGACTCTACAGATGACCATGAACGTCCCAATATGATCCATGATGTGATTTAGAGTTAGGTCTTACCCTTTCGCAACCCTTACCCTTTTTTGTAGCTAAATGCACGTTTGTTGGTGTTACCTTTTGTACAACATTTAGGTTTTCTAAGCTGAAATGATTTTACTCGGGCACGGTGTAGTGATTAAGCGCGCAACCATGTACGGAGGCCTTGGTCCCGGACGCAGCCATCACTGGTTTGATTCCCGGTCCAGTTGACCTTTGCCGCATGTCTCCCCCTCCCTCTTTGCTGTCTGCCTACTTTCGAAAAACAACGCAAAAATAAGGGCCACTAGAGCCTAAAGTAAAATAAAAAATAAAAAGGCTTTTACTCAATAAAAGAAACACATAGAAAAAATCAGGTTCACAATGTTTGATCATTGGAGATCAGAATCATTCCTTAGGGAGAGGTCCTGACAAACTCCTTCACTGTGAGCTTTACTCTGTGTGCTGAAGTCATCCATATATTTAGCATTATCACTAAAGATGACCAATGAATGCAGTATTTTCTAGGTAAACCATGCCTTGAACTGGTTGTCATATAACCTTATATTAGAACTTTAGTAACTGTATAAAGAAACCAAAGTCTTTGTTCAGGTTAACAATCCACCCCCTTTGTCACTCACTACACCCTCATCAAACTTTCTACCTAATAAATCCTATTGGCCTAGAAACAGGTTAAACTCTTTTTTCAATACATTCTTTCAAATGTATTTGCATTAATGCTCACCATGGCCAGCCCGCAAGACTAAGTCGGTATTTGAGACAGTGCAAAGAAAGGTTGTATTATAAACCGATGTGAACATCACTCTCAGTGCAGTTCAAGGTAAAACCATTTCCATTTTTCAACCACAGATAGGCGACTGACCAAACTGAGGCTGCGGTCTGTTCAGAGATGGATAGATAGACCAAGTTCCATGATCCTGTTCTGAATTAGACAAAACTGCACTTTTAAACGCATGCTCATCATATATAAAAGAGATATTCAGAAAACACCAAGATTTGCTGTATTTCAAACTTTTTGATTTAAAGAGAAATAGGTGTTCTCACTTTAAGTTAGTTTTTTTAATCAGTTGCAAGGACATAGGTTTTCAAGCATCTTAATATTATCCATTTTCTAATTAGAGCAATATTGTAAGGAACAGTATTGCCAGAGTTTTGGTTAAACAAGCATTTTTTTTCTTAGTCAACCAGTACTCTGCTGAAGTATCTATTTTTCAAACATTAACTGATTAACATTATAATGTTCCATTAGTAAAAAAAACATTTGACTTTTTTTCTTTGTATGGTGAAGATAATATTCAACAGTATTTTCCTGCATTTTTCATTTTAGCATAATTTTAACAGGATTACTACAATGAATTAATATTAACCTAATAAAGTAATTAAAGTATTCTGAAAGTTTTATGGAAATATATAAATTATTTTCAAAGTAAAACCTTTTGTCATTTTTAGTTTCATTCTAATTAAAGGACATATATTATATAACAGATTTGTATAACATATTTTTAAAGTCTGCAACTCTTCATCTTTCTAGCCTGCATACATGAAGTTCTTTTAATGTTCTTTCAGATGAAATCATATCTTCTGACATGAAATGCTGGAGACTTGCTCACACATCTAAGGAAATGTATTAAATCAGCTTTCAATGAAGAGAACAATAAGCGGTGAGTATGTTTGGGCCTGAACTTAACTGCTGACTCTTACTCTTTTGTGTACAGATGTAAAGGTGAAACAAAACACGATCAAAAACATGTTTACTACACAATAACCAGTTTTGTACTTACTTGTCTATAGGAATGGTTGACTGTAGACTCTGACTGAACTAAGTGTCTAAAGTGTGTTGAGCCTGCGTGTATCTGATGTTCAAACCCTAGAACCAAAATACACCTTTGGCCCTACAGCGAAAAAAAACAACACTCACCTTCTCTGCACAAACGCATGGCTTCTCGATTTTTCCCCAAGTCTTTAAAACTTTCCTCCGATTCAGCACCTGAAAACAAGGTGATCCGATACGGGGACAGATAAATAGTTGCACTTGCTTGTGTGATTGTGCTGCTGCTACCAGTAGCGTTTCTTCATATCCAGCCTGAAAACTGCATGCAATCGGCCAAATAAAAGAAGGGACGGGACTGGCAACTGTCGCGCTTCCCTTAGCTTCCTCCCGCACATTCGGGGCGCCGAGCAACTCACCGTCGTGTCCGTGGAGTTTGGCGGCGTCGACCCAGCTGCTCCAAGGCTGTCCCAGCATTATTTCAGGACTAGGCAGCGATCTCCGCTCCGCAACAGTCGCCATTGCTGTGGAGCCTTCTCCCCGCTGGATCTGCTGCTGCTTCAGCTGCTGCCTGGCCGCTCGGCGCTGCTCCCCCCTGACGTCATCCTCGGCCCTTTCCGACATTCTTTCCGCTACAATGTAACAACAGAGAGAGTCAGCTATGGGCGCGCTCGGGATAGGACGACTTATCACCCACCGATTATTTAAAAAAAAATACATAGAAAACTAATATACGGGTAATTCATTCCCAGTTAAATCTCTTTGAATAAATACAAATAGGCCTATAGCAATTAGCCCGTGCAGTAACTTAACAGTCTAACAGCTGGAGGTCTCTGGGTCACTACTAGTCAACCCTGACACTTTTGTGTCACTTGACTCGTGTGTCAGATGTTTTCTTTCCTCCACTATGCAGAACTCAACGTAACTTGTTTACCAAAGCGTTATGCATCTAATAAAAACTATGCAAATATGCCTTCAAGGGCCTATTACCTACGCTATGCTAATATCTTGTTGGACCCCCTTGGAGCCTCAGAAGCTAATCATGACACAGAACAAGGGGTTTCTGTGGTCATTACTGGACCAACATGATCTACAACAACACAGACGTAGGCTGAGGTGAAAATCAATATTGATAAATATCAATATGCCATGAAAATATTTCCCACACGCAGCATTAACCAACCACATCAGGATAGTCCAACATCATTCTACCCAATACTCTCTATACCATCTGAAAGTCCCAGCTGAAGACTGGTCTGACCAGACAACCTTTTCTTTTCCCCTTTTCCGTTTTTGTCTAATTTTGCTGAGTCTGTGTGAATTGTAGCCTCGGTTTCCTGCTCTTAGCTGATAGCAGCAGCATCCTGTGTAGCTTTCTGCTGTCGTAGCCCACCTGCTTCCAGATCTGACATGCTGAATACTTAGAGACGGTATTCTACATGCTTGTTTCTAAGGTTGGTTATTTGTGCTAATGTTGCCTTTCCATTACTTCATGTCAGACAGTCTATTTCCTCAATAGATCAAGGAATTTTATCCACACATATAGCGCTCACTGGATATTTCTATAAACCCATTAGATAGTTGGATGTTAGATTCTGAAAAAAAAAAAAAAACTTAAATCTTTCTTCTCCCACACACTGATGCACCCTTTGACTTTCAGCAAGTTATATTACTCACATCTATATTACAAAATGGTCAGACTTGTTGCCATGTGATTGGCTGATTCATTCATGTGTGTAAACAAGTAATTAAACACCTGTATCTAATGGTTATTAAGTGCATATGCAAGCAATGCCTTTAAACAAATACAGATAATGACACCTGTATTAAATATTGCACTACATATCCAAGTTAAGGAATATGAAAACACGTTTGTTCTATTTTTTATTACTATATGCCTTAAAAAAAGCTTCAAGATTTTAATGAAAGAAAATCTAAAAAGTGTAGCACACACGATGCTTTGTTTGTTGATTTCACGGTCCACTAAAGCAAAGTTACAGATATTTCAAAGTGTGAATACACACGTCTTATTACATAGAATCAGTGGGTGTAAATACAAAGCGTGTTAGGTAACCACAAAACACAAGTAGTGTGTTAGTAAATATGTCTGCAAAGAAGTATGAGGAACTAACCTTGATATATTTATATCCATTCCTCCACTTTTAGTTTTAACATAAATAACCTTCCTCTTAACTATATATAAAAACTGCTAACAAACTATATTCATTAATCTAAACACAATCATCCACA
>JAUZNJ010062882.1:0-27357 GCA_034780135.1 Jordanella pulchra
TAAACTGTTTAACTTTTTCCCGTTGTCCCGTGTGGTGTTCTGCATGTGGGTTAGAGCTCTGAAACCCACCATGACACAGCAATAGATTGTAGGGTTGATGGTTAGACAAAAATCAATCTTTTTAAACCATAAAAATGACTTTTTTAGGCTAGTAGTAACAATTAATAATTCAAGAATTACCTTTTCTTGTGTGCTTAAATATAATTTAAGATAAAGGCTCACCACCATCATCTGTCTTCAAAATGGGAAGGACAAGCGAACTTGCCATTTTCTACACATCTTAAAAATAGGTTCAGGGAGCAGTGGAGGGGGATTTAACAGATCTAAATGTTGTCTAAGTTGGTCTCAGGAAGGTTTTTAATGAAGTGAAGACTTGTGAAGTGTTTAAATATAGAAGGAAAACACGTTAGCAAGTAGTTTTGTAAACTCTTTGTTATTGAAACGTATAGATAAGAGGTGTCAAACTGGTTCTAAAAAGGGCTGTGTGGCTGCTGGATTTCTTTCCAACCAAGCAGTAGGACGACATGCACACAGTCCTTTCTGGAACCAGTTTGACATCCCTGGTATAGATTATGATTGTCTAAAGGTAAGAATGATGGTAGGTAGATTTTAAACCTCAAAGACTTGGAGTAATGGCAAACAAATAACAAGAGGAAAGAGGCAAAAAGCTACAAAGCATTTCTAAGAAGGGTTTGGCTTCGAATGAAGTATTTTCCATTGATTATTGGGAAGGGTTTAAACAATCCACCAAAAGTCAATTTTGTTTGCTGGAAGCCAGCCATTTCCTATCAAAAGCAACCCTGTTGGTTGCAAAAAATAAGAAACATTTAACTCTAAATTTGTCAGTATTAGAAATAACTTTGTTATTCAGCATAAACTGATACAAAGTTCAACTTTTTAATCATAAGTTTGTTTTAAAAAATAAACTATTTGACCTGATCTAACCAAAGAGACTAATCCTCCCATCCTACCTCCCAAACCGTAAAGGCCAGGCACTCCAAGGGAACCAGCCCGACTGCCTGTATGTCCCTGAGCAACCAGTGGATCCATTGTTGTTCAGGGTCAGGTTACAGCCTCATCACATGTCCACACCCCTCTCCTGGCAGTTTGCTCCCGTTTTAAACAAAGTTGGCTCCTAACACAAGGTACCTTGACATGGATATCAAGAGAAGTCATTCAGGAAAGGAGGGGAGAGCGATGCAGCCATGAAGTGGGGAAGAGAAACCTCCTTCTCAATCCACCATCTGCCTTGCAGTTGGCTGTGTCTTTTCAGCCAGTAAGTCTCTGCACCACACCAAGCTAATGGGCGAGATTGTGCAACTGCTTTCATCTAGTCAGCTGGGGCCCCAGCAGACAGCGCCTGAGCAGCTCAGATCCTCCTCTGAGCTGAGCTTCAAGGGCAGCCATTTTAGGAGCAGGCTATGTGTGCTTAGGTGTTCACAACATGGACCCGCAGATCTGATCCTCTTCCTGAAAGGCAGGCAGCCTGTCACTGGAGAGCTGCTGACAGAAATCTATCTGCCAGATGTACAGTCGTGTACCAGAGCCGTCTGCCCACACAGCTCAGCAGAAAACATCTCCCACTCTCGCCAGGCTTGCTTTGCTTAGTCCTTTCATTTCTTGGGAACATTATCTAACGCATCAGGAGATTTTCAGAGAACTGGTTGATTCCCCCCCCTCCCCTTCTCCTAGGGAAGGGAGAATAGGTCAGAGCAGGCAGCATGCACCAAGAGAAAGAAAAAGTGAAGAGAGCTACTGCTTTTTGTAGAAGCTGCCAGCTAGCCTCCACGAGGGGGTCTAAAAATGTGAGGCATGTCTGAACTTCTTTAACTCGAATCTCTCCAACCCTAAGGAGAAGCTGGTGCAAAGAAAAAAAGGCGAGGGAGAGAGAGAGAGAGAGAGAGAGAGGGAGAGAGGGGGGGAAAGCAAAGCAGGGAGGGAGCATGACGAAGCCACCTGGTAGACCTTCACAAGACAAAGCCAGTGGACTGGGCTCCCCAGATTCCAAAGTCTACTGACGTTTGTTAATCACCAACCGGTCTCTCTGCATCAGCGAGCTCTGCCAGCAGTCACACCCTCTACTCAAACTGGCTGACAGCAGCTGCTCGGTCTGAAAGAAGGCCTTTGAATAAGCCAGCATTAAGCTGATTAGTAGTACAGAGGTTTTGTCCCTAACAGTGGGTTAGAGCTACCACCTCATACCCTCCCAGGAGAGAGGAGCCCACAGACACGTTACATTATTATATGTCGGGGCATTCTGGCTGCAGATGAATCATCTGGCAAACAAGACAGGATGTGTGTCTTGTCAACCTGCACTGCCTCAATAATTAATGACCAGCTGATTGAAAATGACAGCCTGCTTTCTTTGAAAAAGTATACAAAGCAAAAAGAAAAAAGCAACCGATAGGAAAAATCGATTTCTGCAGAGATGAGATGACATCAGTGAATCAATGAATTTTTAGTTCAAAGGAAGTGAAAAAAAGAACAAAATGTGAGAAGAACGCTTAGATAACCACATGATACTTCGCTGAAGTCTGTTCAGTGTTCAGATTTACCCAGAAGACCTCGGAGAAAGATCCCCATTGTGTCTGCAGAGGAGCAAGTTGGCTTTTTTTTCCTCAAAGAGGAGAAACTGGAGAGCAAAACCGCTGCATTGATCATGGTGCCTTCAAAGAGGGTTCACCGAAGCAGATCTGATGCCGTGTTTATTCTCTGGTAGACAGAAAACACCCTGAACAAGCAGGTAGGGTGACAAAAAGGACTATGAAATAAAACAACCAAATGCTTTGAAACGTTACCTCCATACTTTCAACAAAGATGGCCTCAAGCAGAAAAAACTTGGAGGATTATCATCCAAATTCTTTTCACAAATATATGAGAAACCCGAAACAAAGGACAGAGCTTAAAGGATTCTAATGAATTTTTCTATCTCAAATGCAGGTCTTAAAAATATAGCAATTTCAGGTTTAGCAGCCCAGTCAAAAAGCTTAAGTTACAATGTTCTCATCTCCTTTAAACCTTATATAACCACAAACCTCAACATAACTGAATTTGATTTCGTTTCATAAACTTCTTAAAGCCAACTTCTGCTTTGATTACAGCAGGATGTTTTTTGGGGTATGTTACAGTACCTTTCTCATATCTCTATCCTGAACCATCTCTGTATTTATGCTGTTATATGTTTAGCCTGCTGGAGGACATAGGGACCACTTTTCTTTAATCTGCTTCATTCTATCTCTATTCTCCTATTCTGCAGTATTTTTTTAGTTCACCCTGTAACTTTGTTTTTTCTCATCATAGTAGCTTCATTTGGTCCGCTCCCGTTCAGCTGGGACTCCATCCTGGACTGAAATATCAGCTAACCTGCTGCCATCGACACCTTTGTTTATAGATGTTGGAGCTGGGCCTTTAGTCCTGTTTCTCTTACTGCGACTAGCTGTATGTGCTTTCTTTCATCCTCTGACATGAGAACCGGCTCTAAGCACGTCTTTCCTGGACAGGGCCGCCTGTGGAGCTAGTTAACAGTTACCTTTTGTATCTCTGCTTCTTTTGTATGTCTGCTTCTGTCTCCTTGAACCCCCGTCAGTCCTGTTAAAAGGGATCTTTCCTCTCCACTGTTCCTACATGCCTTCTCGGTGTGAGGGATTGCTGATGAGTCAACAACAAAATGTAAGCGAAAATCGCCGCCGCAAGGAGGAGCATGTATTGCAAGTCAATGACTGGATGCAATCAACTTGTTTTCCTTGAATTGAATTAATGTTTATTCCAACTATGCCCACCTAGTGATGGAGATTTTGTCCAGTCCGTTTTGGTAAAAATCACTCAAATTAAATAAATCTGGATGAAGAACATCTCAGCGCATTAATATTCAATTTCCTCAACACACTCTCAGTTAGTGTGTGTAGTTTGACAGAATCCTCTAAATCATAAATATGCTCTGAAAGATCTTAAATCTTTGCAGACCAACAGCAATTTTTCCAAGATTGCCTTGCGTTTAGATCCATTCCTACATAAATTAAAGCTGTATAGAGTATTTATAGAATATCAAAGATGAAACACAGGATTAATCTTTTTACCAGTACAACATGCTGAATGTCATTCAGGCTATAAACCTTAAATTAAACTCCTGGTTTTAGCTTCTGACAAAGCTGGACTTAAAAAAAAAACAAACACCGGGTCTGCAACAGGCTGCATGACCTGACGGCCATAAAAAGTGGGAGGTTTTGCAGGCAGTGGGGTTTGGAGATCTCCGCTGTGATTATTTGATCATAAATGCATCGCAGCCACCAGAGACGAGGTGTCTGCTGTTCAGCCCTACAAGACAAACAGGTTCACGACCGGCAGCTCCTGCATGTTGGCGCACTGACTCTGTATAAATAACAGCTATTCAGCTCCTGAGATAGGGAGGTTTACACAGCCGTGCCAAAGACAGTGCTCCTATATTTTCCTAGTAACCCCTGCTACAGGATTTTCCTCCCTAATGTTGATCTTTAGTCTCAAGGATAAATTATCTCATATTAGGACGCTGTTGCAAAAGATGTCAATTTATGCTATTTAAAAGAGCATTTGACATGTAAAGTGTGTTTTTAAAGAGGTTTGAGATCTATATAGATAGATAAGGTTTAAAAATGGCAAAATGTGCAGAAAAATCCTAATCCTTTAAGAGAATAAACTAAAAATTCACTGAAAGTTGAGAAAATCTTTATTTGCTAAAATTTCTGAAGGAAAAAAAAAACAACCACGTTATCTGATATTAGCTTTGGTTCTATGATAACAGAAAACAAATATTTTTTTTTTGGTGATCAGATCAAAGTCTAAGGAAACTTTACAAAAATCCCTGAAAAAAAGATCTATTCTCAAATAAGCAGCAGGAAAAAGAATCTAAAACATTTATAGGGACAATCAATCGAGAAGAACAAGTCAAAAAAAAATAATAATTAAGCTTGATTCCTTACTTCCTAGTATGTTGCAGCCTTTTATAAAGGTATATTCACACCTGTTTAGAGTTTTGCTTTCCACCAAATCTAAACTTTGGGCCTAAACCAAAGCTGACAGGTTATATCTACTTGTTGGACTTGTCTAAAGTTCATTTAAAAGTAGTTCTACCTGCTAAGGTATTACACAGAATAACTGTATTACTTTGTTCAGCTCAGAAAATGTTCAAATGTGCTGGAAATGCAAAATGTCTATTTAGGATGTTTTCGGATGAATCGGAGTCCACTGGAGCAAAGGCATTTGATTTCTGCTAAATTAAATTTGTTAATTGTGAGCAAACCCCATCTCATTATGCACCTATTGTTTCATGATCATCAATTCCACTTCTGAGATATTTTTTCCACCTGATCTGCACGTAGTCAGTGACTTAAAATCTCAGAAAACTGAGAGCGGTTCTTTATAACTTCAGCTGTGTTTTTAAGAGATAATTCATGGTGTATTTGGAGACACTTCTGGTCCTTCTGTGTTGACTCTTCAGTTTTACAGACCCATCTGACTGTATCCAGGTTACGCAGATATTTATTCAGTAGAGTCCTCCCTCCTATTTATATTTCTTGCACCCAAACCCTGAAAACCGTTGTTTTATTTTAACTAAATAGCATCTTTTTGCTTCTCCGGTCATTTGGTTAACTGCAAAAGAAGCACAATCTTAACTTTCACTGTCAACCCAAATAAAAAATGTACAGTTTATACAAATGCTGACTTGCATACAACAGAAGCTGCTTTTATTCTGACTCTTCTATGGAGATTATGCTGTAGACTGAATACTGTGGAACAACTGAGCACACTGCCTGAATGGGCAAAAGCTACCAGCAGGTATATTCATGTTAGAGTTACCTGGGACACTCCTTGATGCAATAAGATTTCAGAGATTTCAAAATCTCCAGCCAGAAGGCGTCTGCCCAAATAAAGTCAGATTTTTTTCCCTACTCATCATTTAAACCTTCAAACAATAATAAAAATACAATTATACATCCATATTTGTTATTTCTCAACAAAAGAAATAGAAAAAAAAATTATAAAATAATTAACATTGAACTATTAAACCACCTGTAGCATCAGAACCTCTAATTTGGTTCTGAATTCCTGACTCTTGCTTCTTTTTAGATGCAGAAAGATAGTTTAATTGACAGTCTCATCTAATGATCCTAATAAAATCTGTCACTTTCACAGTATGAAGAACCTTTGCACTTTTATTGTATGAGAAGGATCAATTCTTGGTGTTAAAATCAAGCATCTGCTGATGCAAGTGAGGGCCAAGTCGAGCCACAGCAAGAGGTATCTATTTTGGCACCTAGGCTTTAATCATTCTCTTTCCCAGATACAACTGAGACTTTGAAAAACAGCAATAAACTGATGTAAGGCCTCTATTTCAAAGTAAAAGTTTTACCTTCTTCTGCAGGTTATTCTGAACCTGGTGATCATTAGAAGGTTTGTTGAAACGGAGAATCGTGACCCTGTCTCCATCTAGATAATATGGTATAAAAATGTGTCAAACTGAAACACAAATGATCAACTTTAAAAGGTTGGAGAACGAAAGGCATCGGGTTGAGTTTGATGGCTGATTTTATAAAATATGGAGGACAAATTTAGATTTTAAAACTGAATTATATTGATTTGAAAAAAATCTAATCAGAGGAAATATAACTACTATTGTGATCAACATTTCAAAGATGTCACACTGGGTTCTGGAGAGACTGAAGGGCACTACTTGCACCTTTAATCAGATATATACTCATGTTTACAGTCCAGATGGTAACTGAACATTCATTAATGCAGTCAGTTGTAGAGGGGAAAGTTGAAATGTGATTATAAACAGTTTGGACATCTGAATTAGCTTACTGGTATCAAGGTATACAAAATCTTATGACCCGGGGGAAAAGTAACAAGCATTCATATTTTACAAGGCCTGTTTACAACTAAGTTAAAGACAATTAAACAGCACTCTCTCCGCTTCGCTCAAAGTGTTGCAAAACTGCATTTAAACTGTGAATCAAAAATTAATGACCAAAGCTGAAAAAAAGCAACTAAAAATCATAACAGAACTAAAAAACACCCAAAAAAGAGACTTTTCTCTCATTGTTCTTATTGATTACTACTAAATAGTCATTTTCAGTAAGCTGGTGGAAACATTGCTCTATGCTTATGAAGGCCTCCAACACACTAGAATTCTCTTTGTCAGACTGGTGTTGAAAACAGCTATTTTGTTTTATTAATAGACCAAATCATCATCACCAAGTGCATTTACCCACATAGCTGGCTGAGCTTGAATCCTGTGCATCCAGATGCTTAATATTTTCCAGGGAAAAGCTCTCAAACATTAAATCTCTGTGTTGCTTAAAAAGCACTTCCAACAGAACGTCTCTGTCATGACAGTGTTTGAAACCATCAGAAAAGATCCAAAAATAGGAGAAAAATATAATGTTCTTCCAACTTTCACTTCTTTTTTTGTTCGCTTACAAAGTCCAAGCAAGTTTAGAGGAGATGAGGACATTGGAGGCATTTACTGCCCTTTAAGTAGATGTTGAATTATAGTTGTGGGGTACAGCCCAAATCTAGTCTCAACTCTCATAGATAGGAATCACTTAGCTGCAGGATCCCTGAACCAAAATAGACTGAGAGCTAACAGTCACCAAGGACATCTACTCAATGTTGGTCCAAAAGAAATGTGCAATGTTGGCAGATTGGGGACAAGTCTGGTCTACAGAACAGCGAAGAACCTGCTGCCAACATACTGGTGCCAGATACACCAGGGCACCTTCAGGTCTGGTGGACATAATGCATTAAAGGGTCAAAGCTGTTTTGGCAACAACCAAAGGACCAAAACCATGTTGTTTGTGCTTTTGCTTGGGGTTTGGGTGGGGGTGGTGTCACACCAGAGTCTTCAACAAATTACATGGAGATTATTTTTCTTTCAAACAATCAGGCTGTCCAAGGCAGCCCAGCTAATGAACATTCACTGGCTGAAAAACAGACTCGGTCAGATGGAAAAGGCAAAAAAGCACAGACAAGGTGACTTCCACAGTGAAGGCCTCTTTAAGTTTCAAACGGAGTCACTGCAGACATGACCAGAGGGTCAGGACGACTGAGTCACTCCTTCCACATGTTCAGGAAATGTTATCACACTGCTCCTGTTGGAGCTCTCACAAGTTTATTAAAAGTTTACCCTCATAAGACAAGTCATCTAATCCACAATTTACATTTTATCACATCCAATGTTTAGGAAAGTATCATAAAAAGAGATTTGGAAACATGTCAGTGGTTTGGGAATAATGAACGCCACAGATCATCTCTGGAAAAGATTTTTCTGTCATAGAAATTAACCAAAACTGTTCTTTTAGAACTATTTTGCCTTATTAAGAACCTTTATTATTAAACTAAATACAAAAATAGGAAATGTTACTTTTTTTTCTTATTTACAAAAAGCATAAAAAACATTGCAACAAAGTTTCCAGTTTACCACTTGTTTTAAAGCAAGTAATGTTGGGTCACCTATCTAAACACAGGCTACTTCACTATTCCTTTAATCAAAATAATAATAATTATAACAATCTGATTGGAAATAATTCTCCCACATTAAAAACAGACAGTCGTGGTGGAGTTCTTCTTGTTTAGTTGGCTAGCTCTATAAAAATGGGATGCATTTTGGTTGAACACATTTCAACCAAAAGGAAATTATTGAGCAATTACTTGCATGTTTCTGAACACCAAATCTAGAACTAAAACACACCTAGTGACCAACTGTTACTAGCTGGTCAGAAATATGAGCTATGATAAACTAGTCTACAGCAGCTGGACGGGTAAACAACAATAATGATATCAATTTGCCAACAGTTTGTCACAGTTACTTAAAAGCAGGTAGCAGCTTCAAGAACAATAGAATAATAAAACAAAACTAATCAGTGCTGAGCGTTTCCACACATTTACAATGTCATTGCATTTTTTATGGTGAGCAAACACAGGATGCTTCTGGCTCTGAGACCACAGCTAAAGGGTAGCCAGGAGTGCAATTAACATCTGTACTTTCAGCTAACGTGGGTCTATCTGGCACCAAATCACCCACCCTGCACTCACCAATCAGTGGGCAGAGATTTCAGGCACAACCTAAAAGACTGCTGGGGTGCCAAACTGGGTTTTTGTTGGATTATCCTGACCGGGGGGGTTAAGAAGAAAATAAGTAATATCACACGGCATCATTGCTGGCACGGATCTCCAAGCTATTAATAATTAAATACCAAGAGTTTTCAAAGTGATTCTTAAAACTGCCTAAATCCTATTTAATTTGGCACTAGCAGATAATTGTTAGAAACAAACTTAAGGGGTATATAAAACACCAGTTCTTCATTTGCATTCACTTTTTTTCCTAAAAGAGGAGAGTATCAGACTGTCAAACGTGACACTATAATATACAAAAAAAAAACCAACACCATTTTACTTCTGATATTGCTACCGATGTTAGATCCCAATAGTTAACTGAACACTTTGTAGTTAAGCTAAAATCTGCAGCCTCTGTTTCAAAGTTTAAACAGCAAACAAAGGATTCCCTGTGGGTCTCCCACTTATGTCTATTTAACTTTTTGTTATACTGGTTCTGCTTGTGACTGAGGAACATGTATGTATTATTTTGTGTATCATTTTCCTGGTCAACCATATGTAATAACAGATATTAGCTCATAGTTGCACTAAATTACCCATAGCCCTGAATAGAGCTAATATTTTTGAAAGGCCCAGACTAAAGCATAAAAATATCCACAGATTTAGGGGAAAGGGGTGCATAGCTGTTGACATGATATTTTTAATTTAAAAAAAAGCATGATTCCAAAATTGCTAATCTTTTTAACAACGTTTTATCTCTTGAGGGATCGTCTTTTCATTTCCCTTCAGGAACAACCTATTTGGGTGAATTAAAAGGGTTTTATATCTAAAGTCTTATTCACAGGACTGGATCCAATGAAAACATCACTGCTTGTCCATTGAAACATTTAAACTATTATGATCTGTGTACTGCATTCAAAATGAGCAGAAACATTAACACTCTTCGACACTCAACCAACCTGCTACCTGTTCACACAAAGAAAAAAAAAATCAGTACCTTTTGAAGAAAAACAATTTAAAAAAAGAAGACAAGAGTCTACACTGGCATAATTCTTAAAAAAAAAATCAACATAAAAAAAACGTGATTCAGATGGAGAGACAAACACAAAACCAGCATTTTAAATCTTTCTATTCTGGGTCCAAATCATCTCCCAAAAAGCCAAATCCAACCTGTGTACGTACCAGCAGATTCTGTTAAACACATGGATGTTTGAACAAGGTTTAAACTTTAGAAGTGTGCTGCTTTTGAGAAATAGCTGCTGCGGTGTACACAATGAACCAAAACACACAAAAATAAACATTTCGTTTTTTAACCGAAAGGGCTTAAATCTACCAAAGTGAAAAAACGAATAACTGGATCTTATCTGAGTCAATCATCGAACTCAAAGTGACGTATCCATCAAGTTTGTTCATGTTTACATTAGTTTTGAATTCCAAACAAAGTAAATACTGTCTTATAGAGTTACTGGTGACTGCTCATACATAATTTTAATGGTTTTACACATATGTAGGGATATTCCATCCTCAGTACCTATTATCTATAAAAAAATAAAAAAAATAAAATATGAATATTAAAATTTGAGGAAAGACGCGTTCAATTGTTCTTCAGTGGATTTAGGTTGTTTCAAGATGTTTATTACTGTATAATCCTGGACTGACTGAATGCTGTCCAGCTCTAGATCAGGATAAGAGGGGGTGGGGGGGCTATACCATCTGTTGCAGGACTTCTTTTCTTCTTGCTGATGAAGAAAACGTCGACTACCGTGTGGACATTTAGTGAGAGATCCATGATGGTTGATGTGACTGATGAGAATTCAAGTCAATTTAAGAAAGAACATGTCTAACTCAAAAATAAATTAGCTCAGAAAACAGATTTTTTTTTTTAGATAGTGACAATGCATTAAGAGCTTAAAAAAATGGTTTGTAATTCAATCTGAAATGTATCTTTATACATGTGTGTTGTATGTGAATCGTTGATGAGCATATCTGCCTCAGAGTTTCAGCTCTGGTGTGATAAGGACCAGGTAGACAGGCGCTGACCTCATTCCTCTCAGAACACAGCCCTTCCCTAAAATGACGTGATCACGTGGTGCGGCTCATTTAAGGAAGTCTGAATACAGAGAGATGAAACATCGATCCCACCTGTCTGATCAATGAGACGGGCCTGTTTCAGAAGAGATGTGAGGAATCAATGTTCGCTATGAACATTCTGTCATAACATTCATCAGACGACTCCTTAAATTAAATAGAAATGATGAGAACGGTACAGAACGGAATTAGGATAAAGGGTGCAAATAACATATTAGCATATGAGCGATTTCAGTACAGATCTGAGTGTACTCTATTTGTTTTTTTTAAAATGATAATTAATATAATAAGGTTATTACTGCTTGGTCAAAAGAAGTGCACTAAAAAAGCATCAATAGACATATTTAAAGAAAACTATGTTAACCAATTGAGAAACATTAGCTTTGAGTCCCTTAGAGGCAAAAGTCAAAAAGGTCTAAAAAAAAAAGGTTAATTGTGGTTAATTGTCAGATCCCAGTCTTTAGAGCTTGTAGCACTCAGGAAGGTAGGTCAGCAACTGAGGACATCCATCCGTCATTTCCACATCACAAACCAAAGTGCATCAGGAAGCAAAACATCTTTGATTTCAAGACCATACCAGTTGTGAAATGAGATCTGGCACATGCTTCCTGTGTCAAGTCAAAAGTTCAAATCATCCAATGAAACCCATCTTTGCTCAACACAAGACTACAAACTGTTTGTTTTGTTTATGCTGCTGATTTAATTTGATTTTTTTTGCTCCTACAGACAAAGCTTGTTTGTGGTGTTTAAGCGTCGCCAAGTTTGGGTTAAGGAGTTACTTTGTGGAGATGTTTTACAAAGTGAGACATTTGAAATATTAGTAACGTTTTCTACATAGATGCGTGTCAAATGGATTATTGCATTTAGAAAAGCTTTTAATATAGTGTGATTAAAGATTAGGAGAGCTATAGCATTCGTAAGGTCTATCAATCTTCACTACATTTTATTAAAAAGGTTTAAGGACTTCTGTGCCAAAAAAAAGGGCTTTTTTTGTCTTCAATACTTCTAGAAAAAATAACTTTACACACAATGAGGGACTAATGATCCAAATGTAACATTTGTAAAAAGAAAAATAACAAAATAGGTCAAAAGATAATACATTTTCATCATGGGATCAAAACGCTTTAAAATAAAAAAACACAACAAACTTGATCATCAACATTTAACTACGTAAACATGAGACTCATTGAATTTAGTTTGAGTTTAAAAAGTAAAAAAACAAAACCTAGAAAAAACAGATGTGTGTTTAATCTGATAGTAAATAAAGAAAAATTGTAATGTAGTAGTAGAATCATCATCCATCAATGTGTTTATCTCTCATTAATGGTATTACTGTCAGTGTTTGGTGTGTTACTATGAAGCAGAAACTAGTTGTAGTTACCTCTCCCAAAAAGTAGTTGGTACCTAAACCCCAGGTAAACTGTACGTCCAGTAATAGTGTGTCTATAAAAGCAAACAATAACACTAAACCATGCAAGTGATTTCAGTAAAACAGCAAAAGTAAAGTCCAATGTATTGTAAAACTAAGGCCCCATGTTTTCAGTGTTGTGAAAGGCTGGGATGGTGTGATGTGTTTCATTAGATAAGAGTAACTTATAACCAACGTGGATAAGGCCTTTGTTCCCAGGCACATGGTGCAAATCACAGCAACCTTTTGCCTTTGTGTTTAGCGGTCAATCAAGTTGTAGCAACGTTCCGTGTTATTTTATAAGTAACATGATGTCATTTACCAAAACTGGAAAAGTAATTAGTTTGATCACTCCCCTAATAAAAAAAGCAATGGTGTGGTTATCTAATGGAGGGATTATATAAACCACTTATTACTATCAGGACGTCTTTATTTCTCCAGGTTAGAAAGTCTGTGTTCATATGTTGAATTTTGCTACGTAACGTTTACGACAACTCTAAACCATTAGGTCACTCCAGTGGTCTCCAAACTTTTCTTGCTTGCGTCCCATTTGGTTTAAAAACGTCCCTTAACAACAACAGCTAATTACATATTAAAATAAATAAACTGCAATCTGTTTTAAGTGACAAAACTTCCACCTTTAAAGAGTTATTATCTCAACTGTTTACTTCATAGTGTAACAGAATGCAGCAGCTTTATCAATTTATCTTTTTTTTTTAACAATACATCTCAGAGGGGGTCATTCATTCAATTTATTCCTACCCCACCCACCCCCATTCAACTGCCGCCCCCCAATGGTGCACAACCCCCACTTTAGAAACCGCTGGGTTAATGTAAAAGCTTCTACTCCTCTGGTAGCCTATCATGCTAACTGTGAGTAAATAGATAAATTATAATGTATGTACAACAATTTACTTGAAAATCTAAAGAACCCAGAGCAACATACATCAACTGGCTGCAGGATGCCTACTAAAAAGGACACTGTTTAACAGAACATAAAAAAAATATGAGCTATATATTAAATAGGTCTTTATAAACTATCCAGGCATTACAGACAGCTGCATCTGTGGAATCTCAAGCAGCTCTTAAACTCTCTAAAAGCCTTGGTTTAGGACATTACCCTCAAGCTACAACTTTTTCTTGTGTTGATTTTCCCTCCAAATGCAAGAAACTTTTATCCCCTCCAATTGAACAGCTGTGTAGTTTGGGGTTTTGATCTACGCTCCCATGTCCCAGTGCTCCACATTTACTAATTTAGATTTCTACCTTGATTTCCTCTAAACCATAATTTCTGTTTCCTGGCTTAGAAAATGAACCACATGCTCGGAGAAGCTTGCTGCTGCCTTTAGGAGAGCTCAGAAGTATCCGGAGCAAAATGCAAGTCACACAGATTCAACCATACAGACCTTCAGTTATTTTTAGCTTTGCTGTGGGCCTCTTCGTGTTTTTTTTTCTTCTTCAAAGCTTCCTCTTAATAAGACCATCCATCACAGCGAGATGACCTCAAACAGACATAGCCTTCATTCTGTCATTTTGATCTTTTTGTCACCATGTCTCTGCAATAATTTAAGGGCTTTATTCGATTTTTGTTTTCTAAATTTGTAATTTGGTTCCTTTTTTTTTCCGAAGTTCAGTTCTATCTATCTGCAGGAACATCAAGCGTTTTGACAAGACTCTAGTGCACATTTAGAAGATCTGCTCTATGACTCCAGTCCACCTCAGAGGAGCCATAAATACATGTGCAGAGCTTTTCAGACACTGCAGTCCAGCAAGATTTGCTGATCTGTCTCCTGCCTGACCTTCACTTTGTGTCACATTGAGAGCAAGTAGGCGAGAGAAACAGCTCATGGCAGCAGGATAGGGGTCCTTTCCTTAAAGATTACAGCTAAATAAGACTTTTTGTCTCTAAAGTTTGCCGCTTCATTGACACTTAAAAAGAAAAAAACAGATCCAAAAAACATTCTCACTGTCAGCTTGGTTAATGCATAACAGCTGAACACATGCCACCTCTGTAATGGAGGACAACTAGCAGAGCCATTTTGATCTTTGAACCTCAAAGCATTCGGCTGACTGAGGGCTCCAAGCTAGTCCTGAGATCAAAAACAGAAGGAAGGTGGAAGGGAGGAGGGAGACAGCTGTGCCTCCAACATGGCTTCCTGCTTGGAATAATATGGCCATCAACCCAGAAACAGAGCCGTTTATTTGGGGTTTTGGGGGGGTTATATCAACATCTGGATCGTCTATACTGTAAAGGCAACGTTCAGGGTTCCTCTACAGTTTCTATTTGACTCCCATTCTTTACAGTGTTTCAGATAACTAAGTGTCAAATGTTAAACTTAAAAAGGATTGTTTAGTAGTTTGGTTTCATACGGTGAAACCAATGCAGTTTAAGTTGAACTAGTAATAGGGTTTCATTTTACTGCTTTTTCAGGGGTCTGAGCGGACAGGGTTCAACATCTAGAACACTTAAACTTATTGAACCAGGACTGAAATATCCTACATCCATTCTTCTCAAACTGCATAAAAAGAGCTTTATTACCAGTAGTACTTGGCTTTCCCTTGGTGATATTCACTTAATGTACAGTATTTATCAACTATTTATAAGGGGAACACTATTGGTACTAAATTTGTTCACTTTTAGGAAGGAGTGAATCTTTTTTGACAAAAAAAAAAATGAAAGCCTGTTTAAACAGCTTCATTTGTTCAGCTTATTTAAAACGTAGAGGACCAAGGCAGCGTGAGGAAAAAGTGTTATAAGAAACTGGGACCCAGAGTAAATTTAAATGATTTTATAAAGCCAGTTCGTTATTGAACTACATTTACACCATAAAAATAGCCGTTCAATTATTCGGTCACTAAGGAAATTGCCACGTAATCAAACACATTCACCAGAAGAACACCGTTTCCATAGTCATAAACATGGTAATGGCAGCTTCATACTGTGAGGATGTTTTCATCTGAATGGACCGGGACACGTGTCAATCTAAAGATAAAGATGGATGATGCTAAATACAATATTATTGAGCAAACCCTTTGAGTACGTCAGTGATTTGAGACTAGGGTGGAGGTTCACCTACGAGCAGGACAATTATCCAAAGAACATAAATCAGTTGGTCTAGTCAAAGTCCAGGTCTCACTTCAGCTGAGAATTTGTGGTTAGACTTAAAGATCACTGTTCACAAGCAAAAACCATCCAACATGAAGGAAGTTGCAAAAAAAAAAAAGAAAAGACAAAAAAAAGCTCATAGCAACTCATCCAAGGCGACTTGCAGCCATTATTGCCCATAAAGATGGCTCTACTGTTATACACCATTAAGTGTTCTTGTTTTTTTTTATCCTACATGCTGTTTACTTCACAAAAAATAACTAAATAACACATCTTCAAATTTGTGAACCTGTGCCAGATGGCAAGGCAACAAAACACGAAAAATCCTCAGTGGGTTGAATATTTCTGAAGGTCACTGTAAACTCCGGTGACCTATGCATTATCTGCAAACTGAAATTGACACCAATCCTGATGGGAAAAGTGTTAAAAGTAAAAATACTTTACTTTTTTGCAGACAAGATTTGGAACCCTGTGTGTTGAGCTCTTTATCTGTGGCAGATGGTTACCTGGCATCACCCATGCAGTGAGATTAGCGAACTTGTTCTCCTCTTTTCAGGCCTACGTTACAAACTAAGACATGTCCTTTCCTTATATTTCCAGCTCTTCTTTTCCACATTTCTCTCTAAAGCTGCACAGGGGAAAAAAAGGAGAAAGAAGCTGGCCATCATGGAACAAGTAACCTTGCTCCAAGGGTAGCCTTTGTGCTCAGCAAAGGGCTCAGATTGTTCCTTCTGAAAAGAGGGACGACTGCAGCACACATCACTTGGAGACAACGTTTGGCCCCATTTTTGCTCAGATGATAATGACCAGGCAGATTACCAAGAAGCAGGCATTCAAGAGCCATCTTCTGTGCCGTTACCATCTTCAGGTTGTCATGGTGAAGACTCGCCACCAAGACAAATATAATCAGAATATGATCTTTTACATCTGCATTCAGATTTGATTCTCACAGGAGGTATTTATGTGACCTTCAGGGTTGAAATATTCAGAAAACATCAAGCTGGTGAATTCCTCCCTGAAAGCCTCCTGGGTATGAAGGTTAGATAAAAAAAAATACCCTTATGCATCACTTGCTTTATTCTTCTCACAAACCCACCACCCCCTCTAGAAAAACCCTGAACCTTTCCTTTGCTGTCTGATGGTAAATTGCACCAAGTGAAAAAAAAAAGAGCTCCCAACACAAATCAAGATGAAATGAGGAAGCAGGTCAACTGAGCAGTAACCTCAAAGTCTTCTGCTCAGCCTTCTCTTAGTATAGTCACCTCACTTGGCTGCTCTGGCGTCTCTCCCTCTCGAGGCTTACAGAATTATCTTCTGCATCAGAGCTGAGGCTGGGCCAACGCTCCACACAGAGGACTCCATTTCACACAGCCAGACCCCGCAGCGGCCAAGGAGACACAGCCAATCGCGCCGGAGTATCAGAGGCACGGCCAGCCAGCCATTTTGTGCTCCTCAAGGTCTTTGACCGTCCTGCTCGAGCAGAGTGGAGGAGCTGCTCGCCTCTGCTATCCTGTTACACAGATGGAAGTGTTTAGCTTTAAGAGCGCAGACCTGAGCAAGCAGCTTCCCCTCCTGCCGGTTCCTTCTGCAGGCAGTCATGATCGAGACGCAGAAAGCAGAAGTGAGATGTGTGGTTTTGTCTTCAGCAACCATGACAGAAGCTGAAGACAGCTTCCAAATTCTGGTTTTCTTGCTTCTTAACACAGAACATAGACTAAATCGTCAAGACGACCTGTGGAAACTTGAGTAAATAAGAAATTTGGGTTACCAAATAGAATAAGTGGGGAAAGCATGGAAAGCATGATGGATGAATCTCAGGGCAACCCTCTGCAACATGATTAAATATTCCATCCGAAAAAATGATTAAGTGCACAATTTAATTAATAGCTCCAGGCGTGATTATTTTTAATATTATAGAAGGGAAGGTAGGTGGATATATTTGGTTTACCCAAGAGCTTTCTTCCCTTGGGGTTTAACATGGAAAACAAATTGAGAAAGTAAATCACATATACAGGTAGGGCTAAACAGGAAAAGTCCAACCAGAGCATAACCACAGTCGGACGGGAGAGCTGAGTCAGAGCTCCTTAAACTGAAGCGCATCAGCTTGTGCATGGGCTAAACAAACACGGCCGAGGAGACAAGGACAGACCTCACAGAGAAACCAGGAAGTGCTTTTCCACAAGGACAATTAGTCCAGGAAACCTTACATTCCACGCAGCCTTGGAACATCTCTGCTCCAAGGAAACGGTCGCCTCGCTCAAATCAATCTGCTGTCGTTTCCACATCGTTTCAGAAAAAAACTATCTACAGGAATCTTGGACAAAACGTCCCTATGATACATCGCCTTGATAAAGTATTCAATCCCCGTGAACAACTTGACCTTTTGCTATGCTGCTAGCTAAAACTGCACTTTATTGCTCTGGGATTGCGAGTAATGCCAATGCAAAGCGCATATCAAGTAAAAACTGAACATAATTAGGTTGTTGTTTTTATTTATATTTTTTTTTTACAAACTCCATTCTGATACTTGTAGAATAAAAAAAAAACTACAACCCTTGTACCCATAAATGAAATCCTCTGCAAGCAATTTGCTTCTGACGTCAACTAGCAGGTAAACAGACTCCACCTGTGTGCGATTTAACCTCCGTTTAAATACAACGGTTCTGGGAAGGCCTCAGAGCTTTGTTAGAGAACATTAGTGAACAAACATCATAGTGGAAATCAAGGAACGTGGCAGACGGCCTGGGAGACGCAACGTTTAAAGCAATATTAGCTTCCAAAACAATCATATGAGCTTGGAGCATCTCAGGGAGCGTTGCCTCAACAATTTATAGAAATGGATGGAATATGGAACGACCGGAAAGCCTATCAGGACATTACTGTCCACCTAAACCAAAGAGGAGCTGCAGAGATTCACAAAGGGGAAATCTACTGAAAGAAGCATCGTTCATGTATATCACAAATCTGCACTCAACAAAGTGAGAAGAAAACAATAAGAAATACAATTCTGATCGATATTTTGCTAATATTTGAGCTAATGTTAACATTTCTTTTTGCATTTGCCGATTCATTCATCCATTCAGTAGCCATGCCCTGAGATCATGTGTAGCACATGCATTGCCGCTCTCTCCATTTGCTATCCATTCTTAATGTCTTGTTTTGACTTCTTGATAAATGTTTCTTTTATTGTTTAAATTAAAATTTGTGTAACGTTTGTTACCTTTTTGTCATTTTTATCATGTAAATGGAAGAAGAACAGCAATATCAACCCATAAAACCCCTAAACAGGGAATCGGTAAGAGTGATGTCAAAATAATCGATACTGGCCTTAATAAACCGGAGTAGGTTGTTCTCTGATTGCATTGATTAGGCGAATACATAACATGATGCTTCAGTCAAAAGAGAAAAAATCTAACTTTATGAAACCGTCTACTTGCAAAGACTCATTGACTTTACTATTAAGCAAAGTGTTGGCAGCATTATGTCATGGGAATGTTTTTTCTGCAGCAGTGGTTGCAAGATCAAATATATTAAATGCTTATTTATTTAATCCCTTAAGAAAGTCTGTTAAAAGCTGCAAAAGACCTGAGACCAAGTTAGTTTTGATCAACAACTATTTAATCAATAAATCTGTAGCAAAACATCAAAACTGGCCCTCGAATTTTCCATCTATGTAGTTTGGGCTATAATTTCAGCATCAGTACCTTAAGAATTCACAGTGCATCAAAAGAAAAGGGGGGGACAGGTATGAATACTTGTGTTAAGCACTGTAGGCCTTCCTTCCATCCAATCGAACAGTCTCACTGCAACTCGATTTCATTCCTATTATGCATCGAATGGCTCAAAAGAAAAGACATTTTCATCTCTGCATTTCTTCCCAGGAACAGATCACCAGAGAGAAAAAAGCTGCAGGATGCACTGAAGGGTTTCTTGTGAGTTGCACTCAGTGGACAACTGCCAGAAAACACTGCAATGCTGACTTCCTTGTAAGCCTGACATGGCAGTTACTTCAGTTACAGGAGGTGGGTGAGGTTACAAGCTAGTCAGGACGGAGCATTTTAAAGTAACCACCAGAGGACAAGGGAAGCAGTAAAACCATGAAAAAAAGAACAACCTATGAGCTCACAAAGTAAACTTAGAGCAGATTACCCTAAAAAAGGGCAGTAAAAACAATCAACGCTTTTCTAAGATACGAGGAAGAGAGCTTCTTCTTCTCTAGATCCACCAAGCTGACCTCTTGAGGCAACCCAACAAGTTTGAGACAAGAAAGACGAGAGACGCATCAATATTAACTTACCACAGGGACCTCCTTTCCGAGCTTCTAAATATTTAATCGTGGATGGACGGCTCTGTTGTCTCAGAGGCTGAGCCAGTGTGGATCTCTCCCTACAAGACCAGTCCTGTTACTGCTCAATGAAGGCCTTGTCCAGAGGCAACACACTGCCTAAGGAACGGGCGTCTCCAAAGAAGCCTGAGGGTTTTTTTTTCCTTTTCCTCCCTCCACCACAGGCAGCTTGAGGCTGACAGAGTAGATTCAGTGTCCTACTGCAGAAGGACATTAAATCATGATGAATTTGGAAACCCTAGGACTCCTTGTTCATCTGGCAGGACACAACACCATATCAAGATTCATTGTAGACCCATGATTCCTTTGTATCTACTCCTTAGGTGAATGCATGTTTTAATGGAGACAACCTCCCTGATCAACAAACTCCCTTTTTTTCCCCTTCAGGAGGGGGAAATGCTGTGAACTGTGATGTTCAGATGGAAAGCAAAGAGGAGGAACCAGTTCTGCAGCAGTGTAACGTGGCAACTGACAACAGAAACTGGAATGACACCTCTGCTAAAGCCACTTCCTTGTTCCACCTAAAACCCAGACATGATGGTGCATTCAGCTCTCGAAAATGACCAAAAGTTACACAGCAGAAAGCAATATACCGTCAGCGACCCGACAGTTTCAACACCATCTTGAAAATCATACTGGAGGTTTAAGGGGAATAGGAGAAGAAAAATCAGCACCATGCAAAAGACGAAGGGCTTTTTCCAGTAGTGTTTATCTGGCCACTGCTTTGGTTGCTGTAACAGCAGGGCCAGGGCTGCATCTCATGAGCCATGCATCACGTCAAGAAAGCACTCACTGGAGCATTTCAATTTGCTTTTGTGCGTCTCTCCTGGCCTCCTTCACTGCCCCAGGTAGAGAAGAATGGAGGAGTGCATCATGCAGTGTGAGTAAGTGAATGAGTGAGGTTAGGACGACAGGAGGCGGAGGAGGGGAGATGGTGTGTGAGGCAGAGAGAGAAGGAGGTAAAGAGCAGATAGACACAGAAACAGGGGGAGTGATGAGCTTCATGATCACTTCCTTCCACTATTCAATGGTTTTCAACGTGGACCTGAGACACCTCACAAATGTTACGGCTTTTTTAGATTTTATTAATCAACCCTCTCATTCTAAGGCTGAATTTTGGCCTTACATTCATTAAAATTGGGACAGATGTGCTTCCAAAATAGCTCACAGATGTGGACAATTGTTTATACAAGTAACTGATTGATTACGGGCTTTATCACAGGTTAGGTTCCCTGAACGTCTGAAGTTGTAAATGTTCCCAAAATAAAAAAAGTCGTATCTTTATTTTGAACACTTGTTCATTCATCGCTTCTCCGTCATGGTTTGGTTTATAAACAAGCTTCCTGAATTCCTACATAGCACAAGTTGAGGGATTCAGTTGGTATAACACCACGAAAAAAAACTTCAATAACAAAAAGCTGAGATGCAACAAACAATCAGGTCATTTTCACGTGACCTTCTCTGACTGTTAAGGTCAAATGATCTGGGTTTTTTCTACATTCATTAAATGCAACAAAAGTATAAAATTTAAGTGCACCCTCCATCTACATTATATAGTTTTAACTAGAAAATATAAAATAACTTGTAAGGCTTAAATGAAAGAGTTAAGCTGTATTGGAGAATTTCTTCCAATTCTGCAGGGAAGCAATAAGCACAGTTCAAAGAAATATATTTGCAGACATTCAGGCTAAAACTGGCATGAAATAGTTATGTTTATCCAGTAACAATCAGTGTGTTCTTATGTCATCAACAGCCAGCGCCTTCATCATGGAAAAGTGTATATTTAGGAGGTCTAGATTGCAAATGAGGATCTTAACGTCTGGCTGAAACATCAGTATGCTGATGCTGTAAGAATTACATACTGCAGGATATTGAAGTTAGGTGACCTGTCGATGCCCGATTTAAAAAAAAAACACCAATTTAGGTTGATTATATTTTAATTGTTTACGTTTTTAGGTGAGTTATAATTAAGAAAGCAAAAGTAATACTGAGTAAACAAAAGGTCTTAAATGTAAATCCAAAGACCCATAAACCAAGTCTCTAATTTGACTTCCATATACCCTGATGTTGCTAAAATAAAATAAAAAAAAATACAATATTAGATTGTACTTTGAAACTGGGGAGTTGATGTATTTAATGAAATGCATGATTGGAGCAAATTGATCCTTTGAGGTTAACAGCTGAAAACAAAGAAAAGAAGAAAAGGGGTCTGAAGCTAAGGTGGAAACCACAGAGATTAACCAATGCGCCTCTGTTGGTCACAGTTCCACCCACACATAGATTTCAACAACAAACTATTCTCAGACCTTCTGCATATGCATGCTTTTACTTTTCCTCCTCATTTTGTTTATATTGATTTTTTTATTCCATTTATCTCAAACACCAGATCTGGTGATTTTTTTTTCTGTTTATCTACACCCCAATGTGACCATTATGGCCCTTCTAGTGAGTTGAACGACCCAATCAGAGTCATTATTCTTTCTAAGGTTTATAATGCACGGCTAGAACGGAAAAAGACTATATAGATAGTATATAGATAAGATAATAATCCTCACAGATTGCTATACAAAACCCTTAAGTACTAGTTTATGAGTCAATATTAGTTCTACTTCTATTTCTGATGATTAAATCATTTATTATTTGACGTACTGGTTGATTGGCTGGTCAACTTTACATTTAAGATAAAAGCCCTGATGATGATGCTTTCCACTTTTTATATAAAATGTATGGCAAGATGTGCAATTATTGTGCTACACCGATAAAACCGACACAGAAAACTCAGGAAAAAAAAAGAAAAAAAAATCTGCAAAGCCAAAAAGGTAGAATCCTATCAATCAGCTGTTTGTGCAGAGAGAATAACAGATAAGGAATGTGTTGCAGACTTGTGAAAGTTAAAGCCGAAGCTGGAAGTGCAAACAGAAGATCAGCCATCTGTGTGGACGCTGGAGCTTCCTCCACCAAAAGACCTCGATCACCCTTTGGGTTTGCACTCCCCAAGCTCATTCGCAACAGCTTCCAGCAGACTCAATCCGCCGCAGCCGGTCCGTCCTGCCAAATGAATGTGTCTACCACAGCAGATTCTTGCCTGTTCGTCCTCTACTGGCTCCTCCTTGAGAACTTGTCTGCCCAACCCGACGTGGAGAGAGAAGGAGCCTGGCCACCATTTTGATTGCTCTTCCCAGCCACAGCCTTGTCGCAGCACACTGTGTCAAGCTCACAGGCTTCTTGTCAGCAAGATTTCACACAGTGGCTAGGAGAGCTGCAGCTCTCACACACACAGCAGGCAACAAGCACACCTTCCAATCTCCAAGCAGACTGGACACCTTTAGTCTATAATGCACAAGATGTCACCTAAGGCTGAGCAGGTAACACAGATCATGCTTACACCCGACACCTTATCTATAAATGGCTAGAAAAACCGCATGATTACGTGTGTAATAACCTGAACACTGCAGCCCAGATCTCCACCTTCCTCTGAGTCCAAACAGTCAGAAGTTCTAGAGATCTGCATTCATTTTGAAAGTGAAAGGAAGATGGAGCAGACTGGAAACTGGTCCAAAACAAACCAAGAATCATCATGAGGACTTCCTATCAGAACACCCCCTTCCCTACAACGGCCGTTGCTTCGCTCTCACACTGAAACAGAAGTGCGTGTGTGTGTATGCGTGTGATCATTAACTACCTGCATGACCAAAAAAAAAAAAAAAGCCAAAGCTGTTCTGCTTTTAACATCATACACCACCTTCACAACCAGCAGTAGTTCGAGCCACAGTGACAACAGCAACGAGTGACCACGACTAAAAGTTGATTTTGCACAGCTATTTTGGTAAATAAATTCAAGCAGGTGAATTGGGATGTGGTGCTGGTAGCACAAAAGATGAGCTGTCCAGATATATTGAGCTTTGCTTGAAAGAAAAACCCAAGACATTAAAAAAAAAAAAAGGTGAAGGAAGGAAATCTGAGGATCTCCTGATAAAAACTTAACAGGAACATATGGTAGCTCCATGTGCTTTATTGTAGCGTAGTCTAATTGATAAAATGGTGATGATAACTACTATTAGCATCACAAGCTAATGCATGCTGCAGACTGTGGAAACAAGTTTCGAAAGATTCCATAATACTAGGTGAAATATTTAATGAGGAACATCTTTAAATCTCTTTTAACTGCAGCCATTAGAAAGTTGTATATGCACAGCAGCCATGTTGGATTTTGTGGTTTAACTTTCCCACTAGAGTTCCACCATCAGCCATTATTTATGCTTTCTGATTTCAGTTTTTAAGTAGGAATTTTGATTTTAGTTTCAAATGTCTGACAGTACTGTGCTACCTGGGGCAACTTCCTGCCACATTAGTTGTTATAAAAAGTCTGAAAGCCACAGTGAATTTTCTAAATGTTTCTGCTGTAGATATTCTGATGTGTTTCCATGCCGGTAAGTTTCCAGGTTGCCACAGGCTGGTATGAGATTTTCCCATTATGATAACCTTTAAAAAGTATGAAAGTATGAGTTTTATTCTACTTGGGAGTGTACATTTTTAGCAAATACAGATATGCCAACATCTTCTATAGTTCAGCTTTATTTACAAAGCATTTTGAAACACTAAAGGACTAAAAACAAATACATAATAATGGACACAAAAGCAACAATTAATCCTCATGCTGCCAAAATATCTTTACTAATAGTTATACATTTATAATTGAAATACATATTTTTATTTTGATACTAAAACAACAAATATAGAAAGATGATCTGCTTTATTTATGAAGTAAATCAGAAATTTTCAATTGCCCATTTTTAGCTCATAACACTTTTTTGCTAATAATATACTATTTATTACAAGCTAATATTAGTAGAGTAGGCAGGCTATGTGTTGCAGTAGCCAGCCTGGGATGTCAGGCTTATCAGCCAATAAATAGCATTGTCTCAGTGGTACTGCCATAGCCAACAGATATTTAGTCACAGATGTGCGTAATTATTTTCTTTAGATTGTTTATTATTTTCAAAAATCACAAGTATTTAAATTTTTTGTTTCAATTTAGGGGATTAGGACCCATGGATGCTGATCAGCCAATTAAAAATGCTGGTAGTTTCCTGGAATAATGAATAAAAAAATGTCTTTGATGTAGATTATGAGTTGAAAATTTAAAAAAAGAGGATAAGAAACACTTTAAAACCACTGGTTGTCAGAACAGGCAAAAACTGACATGTCATCCTGGGCGAAGTTTATACCTGAAATAGGTGGATAAGAAACCACCAAATGTGGAAAAGGGTGCAAAAATGATCGTTATATTGACAAAATAATCTTTTTCCTCAGGTAAATATGATATTAACTCCAATAAAAACGAGACAAAATAATCAGGACACAAATAAATCCTCTTTCAGCCAGCTGACTGGAAGTGTGCGGCTAAAGGTCAAGTCAGGGGAAATGCTAATCCATACCATAAAACAAAAAAAATAAAAAATTCAC
Source organism: Jordanella pulchra (assembly GCA_034780135.1). Taxonomy (NCBI): domain Eukaryota; kingdom Metazoa; phylum Chordata; class Actinopteri; order Cyprinodontiformes; family Cyprinodontidae; genus Jordanella; species Jordanella pulchra. The sequence continues at coordinate 25,504 of JAUZNJ010062882.1, forward strand.
CTCGGCGATCACTCCTGCATCTCCTTAAAATGAATTAAAACCAGAGAGACGATATTTTCAGGGTTTTGGAAACAACCTGAATAGATCCACTAACCAGCCAATGCCTATATGATAGCTTATGAATGAAAGCAGCTATCTCATGGGAGTTCAAACCTTGAAAGCACCACTTGCTTTAAAACTTCTACTTCCTTTCAGCAAACTAAAACTTCTGAACTGGGAAAAAAAAGCAGCAGCAGAAGAAGGGCTAAAGAAGGAGAAAGAGGAAGGAGAAGAAGAAAAGGTGGATGAGCTCATTCTGAACACAACCTTTGTTCTGCCTGCCTGTCTGACTCCTGGGGCTCTCCTTGGAGACTCATCTTTCCTTCCTCCATTTTATGGTGAAGCCCTACTTTGTGTGACATACCTGACTTGAGACCAGTGACAAGCAAAACAGCACCTCCAAGTAGGGACGCTGGTAAGACTGTAGCAATAAGCACCCGAGAGCAAAAAAAGAAGCTTTGAACCTAATACAGGTAGAGGCAATCTGAGGGGCTATCTAAGAGATATGAAGCTCCAACGCTGTGGAGAACCGAGTCCAAAAATCGCAAGCTGATAAGGTTTCTTTCTCTAGAAGCTGAAAGGAGGAGGGGATAGGAAAGCACTGGACATGGCTTTCATGGTGAGTGTGTGTGTGAGTGTGTGTGTGGCTGGACCAGCGGCTATGGCAGCTCCACTGTGTCGCTAATGGAGTCTGGTTTGGGAGAGGAGAGCAACCGGGAGCAATGGCTCCTCCATGAAGCTACAGCGCAGGAACCATAGAGGGGGAGAGAGAGGAGGGAGGGGGGGGGAGTACCGACTAATTCCCCTGACCAGACATGCCGGCGGAATAACAAAACATTCAGCCCCGGTGCTGCCGAAACGCGCAGGCGAGCCTCCTACTTTGCGCCACCAACGCTGCTGCTGCTCCTGCTGCTACCGCCGCGTCCATTTCCTTGTGTCACTTTGACAACAAACCGAAAGGCGATATAAGCGAGGACGCTTGGGAAGTGAGAAGACCCACTTGACTTTGGGCTGGCTCGTCACTATATAAAAAAATACAAAAAAAAAATCTCGCCCCGACTTCCTCGTCTGGACCCTGGACTAAAAAAACCGGAGCGAGCACGCAGCTCTTTCCAGGTCATTCACGAGGCGCTCTCCAAATTATATCCCATGATCTACCTCACCGACGTTCTCTTGGACCTTGAAAGCCCAGGAGAAATCTTGACGAAACTGGACTCATAACCATAAAGAAGAATGGTGAAGATTAAAACCAAAACACTCACTGGTACAATCTTCTCCTCGAGCGATCCTCCCGAAAGTTGTCCTCGTATTTCATGCGTGCGCCCGGTCGGTCTAATGGATGATCGCCATCTTTCCTGCTTCTCCTTCGCTGCAGCTGCAGATGACCTGAGATCCGTCTGTCTCTGAATAATGAGCAACCACACAGACAAGGAAGACAATCTGCAAAGCAGGCTACACAAAGAAGTTTGGGAGACTAGCAAGCACCAGAGGGTGCACAAGAGTTTACGATGAGACGAGGAGGGAGCATCAGCAGGATGGACAATGTCTATGCCCGAGAAGCTCATCCTTCATCTAGACTGAAGTCAGATGATCTGCAAAGCCTTATCAGCGGCTCAGAGCACCAGCAGATACATGCGGCCACCGTGAATTTTATATAGGCTGCCATAGTATGTGCGCAACGTCATGAGGTTATCTGCAGTTCACCTTGATGATGATGCTGCAGCTTCACACCATGCATTGAATGATATATTCATATATATATATATATATATATATATATATATACGAATACATTTACATAAACACATCATTAAA
>JAUZNJ010062893.1:9301-21106 GCA_034780135.1 Jordanella pulchra
AAATGTTAAGTTGCATAAAGCAAAGGAGAGCCTGCAGACAAAGCTAAGCTTGATCCATTCTGTTTATTTAACACATATTTGAAATTTCCTCAACCAAATTTTCTGTCTCACTGGTCACCTTCTTGGATTTCACCTATATGTGTGACTCTATGTGTGTGCAAGACAAAAAAAATAGAAGCTGAGACAGGAAACATGGGGGCCAACATTGTCTACGTCTTCTTCTCTGCATGTGTCCCTGAGGGTGACAGCCATGTGTCAGGGTCTCTGCGGTCCTTTCCAGATGGCCCAGCAAGTTGCTCCCAGGGTCCTTATGATCCCAGCGCTCATTGACCAAGGCCGGGGTTCTCACGGCCTGGGGGCCTGTCGGCTCATTTCTGTGGCCTGGCCTCTGGGGCCTTTGAGGCCTCTAAAGGGCTCCGGGGTCACCCAGCCGTGACAGCCTAGACAATAAAAGTGTCCTTACCCAGCTCCACCTATCAGCCATGGTTAACACAAATATCCCATCACAAATACTGGTATCTGATCTGGACATCCTGATCCCATCGGAGTCATAAGACTTGGGATTTTTATGTACTCAATTCAATAAGCATACCCATAATTACATCTGTAAAACAGGCTTATATCATAAATTAAGAAAAACTGTCACACCAGGCATAATTATACAATAACACTATAAAGCCAGAGCACTCGTCCTACATATAAAACCACCTACTCGTATGCGTAGAACACGATAGTGTAAGTGGATCAAATCCATCATCGGCAAGAAAACATCACTCCACAGTGAGCAAAAGCAGCTCTGGCAGATCTGTTATCCCCCCACTGAAGGTGATTTACATGTTTAGAAATCATTGAGAGGAGGAAAGAAAAAGTAGAGTTCTAAACAACACATTCCATCGTTGCTTTTTAACAGCTTGGCTGCCACTTCATCAAATATTGAACAAATCATTTTCTTGGCGCAGTATGAACACAGCTGCAAAAGAAAAAAGAGAAAAAAAGGGGTTGCACACATCCACACATGCACGAACAAACATGGACACACAGAATGCCTTGTAGTTTTGATAAAGCAGCAGCTTTCTCTTTTGTTTCGTAGCCGAGCAGGGATTAGGCAGTGCCGGGCTTTGTCCTGCAGTTTTCCAGTTGAGCAGCACACAAGAGAACTCTACCTCCACTAATACAGTCAGACCTCCCAGCAGGCCTTTCACCGCACAGCCGCTAAGAACCTGCTGCAGAAAAAAGATGCTTTTCAACGAGTTATCAAATCTCCTCTATACTGTCCGTGCCTTTCAGCCAAGTCTCTTTGTCTTTTTGTTTCAATGGAGCATTGAATGCATCGAATGGAACTGATAGGCAGATAGATGGACAGCAGAATGTAGCCGAGCCATATTAATCTTGTTTAGAAACCAAAGAGTACAGGGAACGTAACAACCATGGAGGTTTCATTTATATTATAATATAGAGTTTAAGTCACTAAAGTAGACACTTGTTCAATTTCTTGACCTTTAAAAGACCAAAAAAAGTGAGGTAATTGTAATTAGTCTCAAGATTGTCAACAGCTAGAGGTATTATTGTTGTCATTTTGTATCTAAATTTGACAGCTTGAGCCACCTTGACTGGAAATCAGTGACTGCAAACTCAAAAATTAAATGATCTTTTATAGTGAATGACAACACCATACGGTTTAATTAATTAATCAACTATGCAATCAATTATCCAATCAATCTATAATTTCTGTACAGAGTACTTCTAACTTGAATATTTTGCATGTTGCATAAATTGGTATTGGTGTTAAGAAACCTCCAAGAGTTGTTTTTCCAACTAGTAACAAAACTAAAGAGGTTTTTTCAGGTCTTTTTGGAGACTTGTTGATAAACAACCACACTAGGCTCATCAGTTTAAACCTGAAAAAACCTGCAATACCTAGCTGCAGAACCAAACATCACCCTAAGGCTTCATAGTCTCACTGTGCACTCCATTTGTACTGAAAGGTCAGAATTTCCAAACCTCCAAGAAAGAAATCTCAACTGGAATGATTTGATAAGTCAGGGAAACACGACCACTCCTGACTTCCGCATTCACCATGGTTGATAATTATATTACACTATTAAAACTGTCTGATTTTGACCGTTTTAAGCAGTTTTTTATTTATGTATGTATGTATGGATGTTTTAACACCGTTTTAACACGTTCGTTGGTTGTTTCTTTTTGCCTTAAATGCTTTATTTTATGTATTTTCTTTGAAAGGAAATTTAAAGCCTGAACTTGTATCGGGTCTTCATACGGTTTGATTTTCAGAATCTTGAATTGGATGACTTTTATCTTCACACATAAACACTCTGCTAAGAGTGAACAGCCGATAGCCGCTCAACTCTAAAAACTGTAACAATAAAAAATGGAGCACTTTTTAAAATTTTCTTTAACTTTAATGCATAATATGATTGCTTTTAGAGATAATGTATGAACAAAACAAGACAACATCTTTACTAGCTGCAGGTTTAAAAAATGCTAATGTCTTCATAAAAATTCAAGTGCATTTACTAAATAGCACAACACTCCTACACAGATAATGAATTTCTCGCTACTGTATATGTGTTTTTAGGCCTATAAACTGGCCACAATTAGCTTAAAATATGCAGAATTCTCTGGACTTTTTTGCTTAATAACTACAACAAAGCTTCTTGCAGGTCACTGGGTTCTGGTTGCAGCAGGGGGTACTGATGAGTTCATTAGAAGGCCACGTCATTTATGCACAGTCACACATAAGGCAAAGGTCAGTCAGGATTACCCAGGTGGCCACTGTATGTGGGCTTCACTTTGATTTTCAGATTGCGCCAAAACACTGCTGCTCCTCTGCAGCCTGGTAGCTGCTTGGAAATCATCACGCCTTTGCCACATCGCATTGAAGTCAATGTCACTGATTGCTTTGTGTAGCTGGAAAATGGATATAAACGCTTTTATTTCAGATTGCTTTGAACATCAGGAGGAGGGTGGGAACTCCTGCCCACTTCACACTGCGGTGAGAGTACGGGGAATAAGGCTTGTGCCAGACTACTTACATCAAGCTCTCTATGATTTCTTGGTGGATTTTCACTCATTTCACAAACACATTTCATGTTTATTTGGGATGAAAGTTTATTGTTTTCTTTTATTTTATTATTATCAGCAGACGTTTCCTCCACTTTAACAAAATGCTATTCAAGCTGGCTCTGTTCATAATTCATCACCGTGGATGAAGCTCGTGATGATGTTGACATAACATTTGGTCTGACATTTCAGCCCTGCTCTTGCCTGTCATTAGCTCTCACCACACGAATTCTCATCACAATCAGTGACACGTTTTAGAAGAGGCCAAAAAAGAGATTTCTTTTTCTTTTTTTAACTACAGACGAAACTCTAAACCTGACAACTATACCACCGCCCATTGTTGTGGCTGAAACCGATAAACAATTACATTAAAACAAATGTTGCTTCAAACACACACATGCACACACACACAAACACACAAAATGAAGTAAAGATAGGAGCAGCAACACAACTCTGCCAATAACAACACCATTTTGATTCCACAAGGGGAGTATTGGATCATACCGAAGCATCGCTGTTCTGCTCGAAGTCATTTCCGGCTGAAACAAGGACACACTTTGAACAACCACACGGCTCACTGACCACAGTGCAGACAATGAGCAGAGGAGCGTACTGACAGCGACCTGTCGCTGGGTGACAGATCCCCATCAGTCTACATCAATCCAGTGCACACAGCGGACATACAAACTCAGATTGGCCAACACAAACCTGTTCCAAGCTGTCAGTCTGTTGGACCTAACAAACCAAACAAACTGTCCTGTGCACTCCATACAAAAATGGGAGGATGGTGGGATCATCACTTCTCTTACTGATGCTCAGTGTTAACAATCCTCTTAAGGACTGAAGATGATTGAAACTCATGAACTGAAACTGTTTGTTGAAGAGCACTGTAACAAAAGATCTACCTTGTACAGTTGAGATGAATCAGAATAAATGTCATCAATGGGCTTATTCTGTTAAGGTGACAAATGGAAGCATGTTGGACTTACCTGCAACTTGTACCAGATCTGCAGTGGTCACGTTTTTAGGGTTTGGGCCAACCCTGAATGTCAGTGCAGGACCCAGGACACTGCAGGCAAAAAGTAAAGGAGAAAAAAAAAGAAAATAAATGTTAATCTAACCCTAGAATCTAACTAGAATTTTTCCAATGTTGTAAGAGGGCAAAGTCGTAGCAAAGGGTGTTTGCCTAATTCAGCAGAGCTCTTTACAGGACCATTTTGAAGTACATACACAGATCAAGGTAGTTTTTTTCTTTAGGAATAATTAGAAAAATGGTGTTATCCTTGTCTGTTTTATTAGAACATAGTTTATGGATGTGAAAGACATTTATTGTGAAATAAATAAAGATTTGAAAGATATATATAGATAACCAACTAGACTTTGTCTTAGTGTGATTTTTCTCTCACTAATCTTTTATTCAACATTCATGCAATTTCTATAAAAGCAAGTAGAAGGAATGCAATGCACAAAATTCAATAGTCTGTTTTGTCTAGATTCCACGTTTTTGTTTATGGAAAGACTTTATTTGAAGAGCTAAACTCAACTTCTGATACAGTTTATTTTTCTTTTGAAAAATAAAAACCAAAGTAAATGAATTGGCTTGATTCTCTCCCTTTTATTGGCGTAAATCATTTCACATGAAGATTTTTCCAAGTTTTACAAGCCAATTTAATGTTTACTCTTCCAACTAGAGAACAAATAGATATCTACTGTGAATATGATGTGAATCAGTATGAGTTTTGCACTACTTTTAAATTTAAGTATGTCCAAAGAGCAAAGTACAGTTATTGGCTGAGCAACCCTGGAACACTGCAGCTTGCACTCTGCACCTGTTCTCCTCTCTCTGGTCTGGAGTCAGCTACAGACTTCTCTCCCTGGAGCAAAATAATTGCTAAAGGTCCCCGTGGTTGGCTATGAAATAAAATCTAACCACTTCTACACACTCTGGTAGAATTCTTGGCAATAGTCACAGGGGACAAAATCACAGCCTTGCAAGATGTAAAGAAATAACCGCACTCATGTGGAACATCTTTATATCACATATTAAAATATCCTATATACCAAACAAGCTCTTATTGTGGCACTAATTTAAAACAAAAATCAATAAACTAATTAAAAATAGGTTATTCCCAATGAATATTGAAAAGTTAAGGAAATATTAACATCAAATAGCTGTTTTTTTAGAATGCAGCACTAAGATAATTGGCTAAAGCTGAGATACTAAAAACTAAAACAAAGCATGTAGAAAACAATATCGTACTACAAGCCATATGCATTGCCCCTTAATTGTGAGCAAGATGTTCATAATGCAAGAGCTGAGGATTCAGCAAGTTATATTTTTAAATCCCAAATGGCAAATTTTCTCAAATCAATTTAGCTGCAAGATGTAACATGTTTGCAACATGTTTCAAATGTGATCTAGAATGCCTAAAACAGAAGTAAAATCATAAATAAAAAACAAAACATCTAAATCCCACCTAGGCCATATGTAGCACCTGTTAGGACACCATAACGAAACCATAAAGGGCTAATCCCAGACTCTGTATCCTTGGTACATCTCGTTTATTCATTGTTTTGCAGACAAGGGGAATGACAGGAAACGTATACAGTAAATATTTACACACACACACACACACACACACACACACACACACACACACACACACACACACACACACACACACACACACACCCACACACACACACACACACCCACACACACACACACACACACACACACAAGAAGTATCCTGAAAAAAATATGCATATTTTGCATCTACTTGCATATTTAGTTACTTGAGCATAACTGTTTCTTGTCCTACCCTGCTAACATGAAACAATTGCGTTAAAGTAACGAAATATACAAGTAGATGTAAAGGATGCATGAATACTTTTTATCAGTGACATATAAATACATGAAAATGTTAGATTGTAAGTTATTTACTTTAAACACAAATTCCGTTTCCATGAGAAAAGGGACAGGAATCTATCATATGATAAAACAATGTAAAAATGGCTTTAGTCACAAAAAATCCTGGAAAACTCTTCATTTACATTACTAGTATTTTGAAACTTTCCAATGATTTCTATTTGGAGAAATTATTGTCTGTGAGGGTGGAAGTCCTCCATACCATCACGCTAACATTTAACTCCCTTGACAGACTCTGTATCCTACTGAAGTTTAGACTCTGGTTGGGTAATTCTCACAGGTGGGTAGTACCAAGTTACCCACCCGTGAGAACCCACCTGTAACTAAGTAAAGGTATACATACCTCTGTTCAGTTACAATTTCTAGAGTTACTCCAAAACAGAAGTACTTTTACTACACAGTATTTTAAATTTTTATTTGATTAATATTATTAGGAAGTATTGCAAATCTTACTTGAGTTAAATTCGGCCACTCTACCCTACGTGAGTAATTTAACTGAATAAAATACAGGCCTTTTTGTCTAAAAGTGCACCACAGAGATACACATAATTTAAAGAGATCTCTTTTTTAAACACAAGCTTTGTTGTAATTCTTTTCTATGTATCTTCTGAGCTCATTAATTCCATTGTTAAGGGGAATTAAACATATCGTACATGGTTAATCTTGTCATTGCACACTTCTAACATATAGTATATTACAAAACTATTGGTTCACATCACCAAATCAACAAATTTAGATGAGCCATCCATTTTTATGGCTCTAGCTGGATAGAGTTTGGTGTAGAGAAACTTGACTGATCAGCACAGAATCCTGACCATAACATTATAGAACAACTCTGGGATGAACCAGAGTGGGGCATTGAATTCTGGTTTTCACATCTAACACATTCAAACCTTGAAGTAAATGTTGATTGAATAGTTAAAGTGGGGGTGTCCATCAACAAGTTTAACCCTATAGACGAAAATTCATCATCTCATTTCAAGGGAAAAGCATACGGAGTGTTTTAAGCATCACACTGTGTTTTACAGAACGCCATTTATCTGTTCAAATTTGACCACTAAAATTGTTAGATCTTAAACTAGATAGATGATAAATGCATCCCAGATGGTAAAGTAATCCTAACAGCAGCTGCCAAATTTAGCCATTAGCAACTCATTATGTAGCCAGTTAAGGTGGAGCTAATACAAATCGTTCATATGTTCTTTGTCGCTATGTCACCGTTTGTTGCATTTTTTCCAAAATACTGGCACACAATTGGCATAAAAGATATAGAGGCTGCAAAAACCAATTTGTAACCAGCTGTTATTAGTGTACAACCAGCTGTTTTCATAGGCTGCCTTTGTCATGTGTACAATTTAAGAACTACTCCCTGCCTACATCTGCATCAAAAAGAGTTTGCTTCAACTGTCCAGATGGGTTCTTGTTTAATCAAAGATGCATTAATGGATATTTCTGCTAACCTAGAGCAGCGAGGTATAAACCAACTAAGCAGCCAGCAAAAGGAGAAGGGAAGATTTGTCATTTTTTAAAACTATTAATTACCAAAAAAATGTTTTTCATATTTTTTAGGCAGAGCTGTCAAACTGAGATTCCATGGTTGAGTTTTGCTTCCTCACTGACCACAGCCTGAAGTTTTCCAATTCATGTTATCTATAACAACTGAATGCAAGCTATACAACCTTTGTGGAATTACATTTTGAGGCATATTATTTAACTGTATTGTGAGGTATTTTGAACACTTGCACTGTGCTGCTGCCACATTTTTTCCTCACTTTGGAAAATAGAAAATATAGAATCAATTCAATGATATCTTAATAAAAAACATGCTATAATTTAATTAGTCGAGTATGAATGTTCCTTAAAGAGAAAAAAAGCCTTCCTGAAGACTTGCTGTTTATGTAAACCTAATTTAGTTGAGTGTAAACTGTTTAGATTATTTAGCATTTTTCATTGTTTATGCAGACAGCTCTGCAGGAGGAGAAACCCCAGTGGCAAGCAGTTTTCTGACAGCTCCTAGTGATCCTCACCACCACCACCATCATCATCTCCTGCCATCCAAAACTCCACTGCTTTCTCACCATCTTTTAGACTTATTTTTTATTTGCATATTATTACACCTGCCAACTAATTATTATGTATTTATCTTTTTCTCCTTGATAAATCAAATTGTTATTACAAATAACTAGGCTATGTTTGCCGGGTACATATATTCGATCAAAGTTAATATAAAGATTAAAACAGAAGAAAAATGAGTCACTTGAGTAGTTTTAGAAGTTCACTGAATCGCGCAGTTATGAAGCAACATCTTTAACCAGACTGAGCTGGATATAAATGAAATATATACAATAATAATTGTGAAGCGCCTCCTAATACAGCAGAGCAAAGAGTTTTATTTTTACTTGGCAATCATGTTTTGGTGGTTAGATAAAAAAGTTGTATAATAATATTAATAAACAAAATTACTAAATTAGCTTATTATTTATAAAAAATTCTTGAGTCTATACACATATTCTGTTTCATTGAAAAAACGATCTAAAAATAAGAACAAATTTCTTACAATAAATGTTTTTAACTTTCATTTTAATAAGGTAAATAAGATGATATGCCAATGCAGCTAGTAATGTTACTATAAAAATAATATAAATTGATACTAAGCATTGGAAACAAGACAATAGGATTTTTTTGCTTATTATTTTATCATATTCCATCGGCACTTATTTTAGGAACAATTCAATTAGTTAGATTTCTAATTTTTGCAAGTCGAGTAAAATGTCATGGCAGGTGCATAGTTTGTCTTTGGTGCTAAGAAACTAAAAGAAGTGTAGGAACGACTCAAGAACACATAACCAGAAGAAAACCATTGCCCACACCCTTAAGTAAACTATATCAGCACATAACAAAAGTACTTAAGTTCTTCTATATCCAGAGGTCTTTTTTTCCCTTTTATCACCTCAAAAAAAAATATTATCTGCTGATAGCACCTCTGCATCACTTTAGTAGGAAAATAAACAGATGTGCTTTTATTATGAACTATTCATGCATCGCTCACTTTTCAAACCAGATAATCCTCCATAAGAGGGCATATATAAGTTTATTTTTATTGACATTATTGCCCTTTGGCTATACAGTAGTTGTGATTGATCTACACCTCATTCTACAACATGGCTCAGTTCACCCTCAGCCTTCAGTATGTCATCATATCTGCTCTGTTATGTCCTGGAAAGTGCACATACATTTTTTGGCCTACTTCCTGTCTGACTATGTGACATAAAGGGAGATTCATCAGACTGCCAGAGAGCTTTGACCCAGACCCACTCGCCATCAGTCAGCCTGCTACAGACGCAGCTCCACTAGTCCAGCTAAGAGTGAATGAGCCAATACTTCCCAACAGACGGACCCAGCCAAGCAAAAATGCATTTATGAACATGATTATACATATGCTCAAGCGCAGACAGAAAGGAAAACACACCACTCTGAAAAAGAAATATGCCCTTCTCCCAGCAGCACCTTCACCTGGGCTCCCGTTTGCTCTCGTAAATGTCAATGTTTCCACAATCTTTACCCCTGCTTCAATTCTCCCTGGCCAAGGGTGCAGCGACTAAGATCTCAATGCATCTCAAATTGAATTGACATGTTTCTTTTTTCTCGCTCTCTCAAGCCACACCAACATTATTTGAATATTCCAAGGGGGAAAACACTGCTATAGTTGGGAGATGAAGCTTAGATAGAGAAGTCATATGGAGGAATTCACACTGTCTCCTTTGTTGGTGAGTGTGTGAGGCTAGACTTCATTTTAGCTCTGTTGGTGGGATATGATGAGTGTCTGTGTGCACAACGGTTTTTATTGTCAGGGGGGTAAATGCTGTCTTTCATAGACTATGTGAGCAAAGACTTGTGAGTGTGTGTCCATCTCCCCCTAGTGTTTCTGAGGAGTAAAACCCTTACGTCATCTGAAGGATGTAAATCAGCATCAAACTTGAAACTGAAGAAAATGTTTTATTTCAATAACTGTGGTGAAAGGATCCATAGAGTTCCCACAATCTGGAAGCATATTAAGTCAAAGTAAAGATTTTTATTTCTGGTTCCACCCTGGGGTGCTTTCTGCCTCATGATCCCACCTTTTCCCTTATTCTTCTCCTTGTGTCCTCCCTCCCTTCCCTGTCTTTACTTTCTTTAGCACTTCATTCCTCACCATTATCATGTCCTTCATTTCCTCTGTCATGTCCTTCCTTTTTTCAATTTTCTTTTCTTGCTTACCTCTTTTCTTTTCCTCTCATTTTTCATATATCTTGCTCTTTTTTCTTTCCTATTTTGTCTCCGCTCTTTATTTCTTCTGCCTTTACTTTTAGCAAGGTTTAGAATTTGTACTCATTTTTTATAAGATATACATGTAAAGAATTTGTAGTTGTTACATGAAAAACATGCAAGAACCCTGAACTTGCATGTGCTCAGAATCTTAATACTTAACAAAAAATATTTCAACCTTCTGCTCTAAAAATCCTGCCCCTTCATTATATTTTTATGGTTTCTTTTCATCTATCAGGTTTCATCAGAGCTGCTGACAATGAGAACCTCCATCCTCCAAACAAAGCAGGCGGTGTGCTCTGACCTGGATCTCATTCTCCCAGCTGACACGTATTCAGACAGGAGCTTTCAAACACTCACCTGTCGCACGCACTTATTGTAGTGCATAAAAAGCTTGCGTCATTTCACTCGCCTTGACTATTTCTACATGAGCATGATTTCATTGCTTTGTAAAAAAAAAAAAAAAGAAAAAAAGAAATTAGGTAAACATGCCGAACAAGGAATATAGTTTCTTTTATTGTCTTCCATATAGAAAAGAGTCAATTTGAGGTGTACAGAACCTGAAGCTTCATCTGAGAATCACTATTAGACTGGTTTAACTCCAATACTCAGACATAATGCAGCAAACTCTTTTTTTAGTAAATTCTTTAAAACAACATATTCCTTTCATGAGTGACAAAGGATATATAGACAAAATACATGACTTGTTTACTTATTTTGTTCACATAATTCTCCTTTGTAATCAGAGAACAGTTTTCAAACATTTCCAAAGGGAATTCTAAACAATAATCCTTGATAAAGACCTATCTAAGATAAAAAATTCCAAAGCATTTGGTAATCCTTTTAAATCATTCAGTTCATCTGTAAAGGCACAACTTTCAGTAGATTCAACAGCAACAGGACACAAACAATGATACGACCTTCAGGTTCTAAGGCTGAGCAGCTTCATCCATGTCTTACATGACCAAGTGCAACGCAAAGTATTGGATGCGGTGGTGTAGAGCTCTCAGACACTGGACTTTAAGCAGTGGAGATGTGTTATCTAGAGTGATAAATTGTGCCTTTCTGTGTGGTATTCCAGTGAACAGGTCTAGGTTTGACAGTTCCCAGGGGAACCATGTTTGCCTGACTGCATTGTGTCAAGTATAAAGTCTGCTGGAGGATGAATTTTCTGTGCAGTGCTGCTGTTGAGCTCAAGCTCTTAGTTTGGATGAAGGGAACGCTTGAGCAAACTCTTCAGTTTACAGATGGCCCCTATCTGTGCCAAGGCTGTATTTTTTGAAGTACATGTTTTTTGGAGTTAAAGCAGCTAAATTGTATTATTTACTCTTAAGTCTATCTGATTAAATGTGTTTTCAAAAAGCACAAGTATTTATGTCTGGATGTGTCTCTTCAATGACCAAGGTTGGCAGGGACATGTAACCTCCTCTGTGAAATATTTCTTTTATCAGATGATTGTTTTCTGTTGGTATCTCAGAGACAGGAAATGA
>JAUZNJ010062904.1:0-14767 GCA_034780135.1 Jordanella pulchra
TTTTAACAAGATACATAACACATTTTAACGAGATAATTATCACGTTTTAACAAGATACTATCACGTTTTAACGAGATCCGTATCACGTTATAACAAGATACTATCACGTTTTAACAAGATACGTATGACGTTATAACGTGATAGCGCTCAAATTTTTTTTTTCCTGCATGACAGGAATGCGCTTCCGTACTATTGCACCTTTATAACTGAAGTATTTTCAAAGTTGTTTTCAAAGAAAAAAATTAAACTAATAAATAGAAGTGAAGAGTAAACAGCTTACAAAATAGTCAAAACAAGTTAAGGGGCAATAAATAAATGGAACTCCTTTCTGTTGTTCTAATTCTAGCTATTTTTCAACTTTTTGGAGTTTCACATTACATTTCATTAGTATGTTTACTCTATCATGCTAAAAGACACAAACTAATTTCTTATAGTTGCTTTAACAAAGCAGCTATACTGTGAGTTGCTTTATTGCAATTCACCTAAAAACTCTTGATTAATCTAGTAAAACACTACTAAGCTTCACAATGGTTAAAACCCATAATGATGCAAAGATATCATAAGCTTGACATTGATTTTATGTTTGAGAACCAAACTTTCACTTTAAGAGTTTGGAATTAGGTTACATTAGCTTTTACCTCTTTTGAAAAAAATTAAATGTGATCAAACTAATTAAAATTAGTTATATATAAACTAAAAAAACATATATATATATGTTATCGGCATAGTATTTTTTTTCTGTCTTTAAAGGGAGGGTATGAAGACTTTCAAGCACAAAGGTAATTATTTCTGAACCTTCTATTATTACTCCTGAGGGAATAGTTAATGCTAAAGACCACCGAGCTACTTTAGGCCTGTCTTATAAAACAAAGGAGCTAGGAGCTAGCAGACATGAGGGGAGGCGTTGTAAAGGTCTCTGGTCATATTTGGGCAATGAAATGTAAGGAGCACTTCAGTAGAAACATAAATGTTAACATATTATTTGTGATTAAACCCTTATTGAAAAGGAGTTGTTTCTTTTAATTACATTGATAAAGAACATCTTAAATAATGTTAGTGTGGCCACCATGCGGTCACTATTAGCTTCTTGAACTTTACAAGGCCTCCCCAAAATCTACATTCACAGGTGGACTTGATGGTGTTGTTATGGTCCTCGTCCTACTCGTTCTGCTGCGTCAGATTTAAGATTGAGTTCACCCACTGCTGGCTGATGACTGGCATTCTTCCTCAGGATATTCTGGTAGAATTAATGGTTCCAGCGATCAAATTAAGTAGTCCATGTTCTGAAGCAACAAAGCAGGGCCAGACTACAATTAAAATTGTTACATGTTTGTGTGTTTGGGGATAATCGCCCCTCCTCTGGTACCTGAAGTAAACTTTTCCACTCAAAAAGAGGCCTATGGCTTTGTTACTCACCTAATCTGTACCCATTGGGGATGTGATTTTTTTTTATTTTTTTCTAATAACTTTAAATCATTTGAAGCTTAACTCATGCTGCTAGACAGGCTGTATATATAGGTTTTGGTTTGGGTGGGAGGTTTTCTATAGATTCAGCAGATCTGGCAATAGTCAGACTTGGTGTGGCTCATAAAAGTAAACTCATTTGCATTGAAAATTGAAGGTTAGACACAATTTTTCAAAAAATCTTTCCTTTACTTGGTTTAATGCTGACAGAACCACAGTTGTTACAAAGCAACAAAAAGCAAAGAATCAATCTAAAAGGGGGTTAAACACTTGCTGTAATGTTAGTCTCACAAAGCCAACCATGTTTATCCCACAGATGGATGCCAAGAGAAAAAAATAATAAATAAGACAACTGATGCACGTTCTCTTTCATTTCTAAAACTGGTTAATCAATTTCATTTTGATAAGGGCATCATCTTAGACTAAATAGGGCCAGTAATGAGCTATGGCATTCCTGTTTATGCATGTCCTTGACATTCACTTTGAGAAAAGAGGTAAAGACATCCCTCTAAACAGATCTAAAAGTCCATTGGAAGAGATAAATGTCAGCAGGCCTCACTGAGAAATTGCCATCTCTTTTTTTTCTTCTCTGCTGACCTTCACTTTGCCTATCCCAAAGAGAATTAGCAGAATATTAATAAATAATCAGTATGTATACTATGATGAAAGTGATCCCTTGAGACAGATTGGGCATGTCTGCCATAAAAGAATGCCCTTAAACTGACAATTAATTAGTGTGTTTAGTTAATGATAAATAATTAATGAGCATGACATTGAGGGACTTCTGGGACAGAGTGACAAGTGGATAAATTACAGAAATGACTCTGAGGATGCTGCCTGTGCCTCATAAACCCACGGTGCATTTGAATATCAGTGTAATCTAATAGCTGCCATCATATCTCTGCTGGCAAGATCTTTGCCGGAGGATACTGTTTGGCTGCTCCACTGGAAGTGTAACAGATCAATAGATGTCACGCACATGATTATGTTACGATAATACACTAGGAGAAGAGACGAAAGAGCTTTGAAGAGGGGGTACCACACCTCTTGGCACAGATCCTCTGGCTGGGAAGAAACCTGTGGGAAGCAGAGTGGTCAGCACGCCTGGCTGCAGCACTGCTTCAGGACCAGCTGGCTCAAGAGCAAAATTACAGCCTCCCTTCTTGTTTCCACCTGCCGTATGCTGCTCAAGTGTTCCAAATCACACCATTATTTGCTTCATTTCCTTGCTGTCCCACTCAGCTCGCAAAGTAAGTCAGCTGCTCACCCGTGCTGCATGAAAACCTCCCTGCTTAGACGAAACACGGAGACAAGACTCATCCCAAATAATTAGCATTCCAATGAGTTTTGCCCAGCATATCCACAAGAGCAAGATGTCAACATGAATTTTTCTCCTTTAACTTTCTGCTTTCATAATTCAGCCTGTTTGTGGATTTTTGCAGTGGATAACTGAGCCCGCTGCGCTTAGAAATCTGTTATGATATGGAAAACAAATCAGAGGCGATCCTCACAGAGCTCGCAAAGATTCTCAGAAGAGGTCACCTTTCACCAAGCTTCTAACTAATGCAGGTTACAATGCTGGATCTCGATGTTACTTGTGTGTAGAATATATGCAAATGAATAAATAACAAACCTCACCTTCAAACCAGCAGCTCAAGATTCCTCCATTATCTTCTTTTACTTTTATGTGAACAGAGAGGAAAAATAAATGTATCGCTCAAAGCTCTGTAGAATCATAAACATCCCATTTTTGTTATTTTTAATGTCCTAGGATAACAGGTGAGGCACATAAAGGGATGAGGTGGATTTTAGTTTTGCATACAATAAAGTTACTGCTTTAAACATTCACTCAGGAAGATAGTGTTATCTAGAGAATACTCTTACAGGAAAAGAAAAATAAAAAAAAACAACTTGGTGACAGTTTACTTCAGAGATAAATTGGCTTCAGCAAAAGTGTCTCCTGCTGGTGGCCAGTCTGTGTTATCTGTGCCACGAACATGCAATTTCCCCTTGATTGTGCTCCCCCACGGATAAGTAAACACATTCAGCAGAGCGGTAAACTACATAGGACAAGCCCCAAAAAGACAGTGGGGTTTAATCTGCCTGAAGAGACAAGATCCAAGCCCAATTCACAGAGATGTTAGATATTAAAAGAAAAAAAAATGTATTATCAATATAATTTCCCCCTATATCACAGAGACATGCTGGTTAGCTGCATCAAACCATCACCTTCATATTGCTGTTTAGGTGAATGCTGCAGACTTGTGTGGAAAAAGTTTCCAGGGTTGTCAAATGTACAGTCAGATGTTGGCATTATTTCTAATCTTTAATACTGGATTAACTTAAAGCTTTTTAGAGCTGATTAAAGCAAATCATTTTTCATGATGAGATTATTTGAAATGTTGATAAAAGGTACATATTTACTGATGATTAGTGTACTTTTCTAATTCACACACAGTCTAAATTATTCTCTCAAAGACAGCATATATAACACATCCAATTTGACCACTGTTACTAACAGAGGAGGTGCAACTAAGTCAGCTTGTACGCATTTAATAAAGTATTAAAAGAATTCAGGTTAAGGTGTTTCACAAAAGCTTGATGTTAACCTAATTATTTTACTTCATTAGCCAGTTTGGACGTATGTTTGAGATCGTTGCCCTGTTGAAACACAAAAGTGTCTCCAAGTCTACCTGTCTAAGAGGTGATTCTTAACATCTGATACTATTTTTTAAAGAATTTGTCTACAATATACCATTTGCTCTGAGCAGTGCAAAAGTACCATAAGCTATGCATTAGTTCTATTATACCAATCCTGTTTTTTATTCTTGAAGACTTACCTTCACTTCAACTTATTTCTTGGCATAACAGTCAGATAGATCTTTGTCTTTACTGGCCATAAAATTTTCATTTGAAGTCATTTGACCCACCAGTGTGACACTTTACATGTTTTCCCATCTTGAAGATGCTGATTTCAGAGAGGTGGGGATTTCTTCTTGGTTGCCACCATCTTGTCTGATATTGTTTATCTTTCTCCTTAGAGAGTTGCTGGTTCTATGTTGCATTTTCCAGTTTATGTTAACTTTAGCCATTGATGGTTCCTTCATTTTTGTTTAAAATCATAACCGTTGTATTTTTCCGCAAAGGGTGACTGTTTGGGTCAGATGTGAAAAGTTGAACAAAAATTAAACTTTTAACTGGATAAGCATGATGGATAAAGCAGGTGTGACATTAAACTTCTACACAGGTCTTCTTAGACCCAACCTTCAACCATCTAACAGATTTAGGGAGATTTAGATTAACTCTGCCAAGAGGACAGGTCAGCTGTTTCTAGTCAGTAAGTGTAAAGCTGAAAGAACAAGTTGCTAAGCATTATTTATTTAGAGTCTAATGGCAGACTATGGGAAGGAAGGTTTATTTATATAGCACATAGCAAGACAATTCAATGTGCTTTACAGTATCATTAAAGTATCACAAATAAATACACAGAATAAGGATATGTAACTAAAATATAATGTGTGTATAAAAATTATGACTTTTTGATAAAAAATTAAAAGCCAGATTGAAAAATTAACTAATTATGTTTAGAAAGCACAGTCAAAGGGACAAAGGCACATGTTCATTATTTAAATCCAGTGTTGTTACAGGCAGAGCTTTTTCAAGCAAGGCTGTGGGTGAAACATCAAGACAGAAAGAGCTTAGATGTTGTACAAGTTCTTCCAGGTTTTTATGCAATTTATATGGTGAAATTGTAAAACCTTTAGTTTTTCGTTGAATACATCCCTGTTCCTGGACTTGACATGGACGTAGAAACAGCCTCTATAATCTTATAGGTTTTTTTAGTTAAGAAATTTGTGAGACGGTAGCAGGTACTGGTAGAGTGGAGTTATGCTGCTACAGTTACAGGAGGGTTTGTTAACCTGTCAGCCTTAAACAGTCAGGCATTAGGAATGTTAATATGTTTACTGATGATCTCAGAGAAGAGAGACTCTCTTGCCTTTTTCAATTGTAAGTACTGGACTGTAGAGCCTGTCTTTATTGATTTTATATTGAACCGGGAGTCCAGACTTTTGCCACCTGTAACAAAATTCTTAGCTTGTGTCTATAATTTTTACACTAACAAAACATTTCTAAACAAACTGTGGACTAAAGAAAATATTCCAGAAATAGCATTTTCATAATCATTTCACCATGAAAATAATAGGTATCCAAATACATTAATTAGACTCCATATTTAACATGAACTTGACATCAACATAATTATATAAACTTTTTGTTAAAACAATAGGACTTTTATAACCTGTTCTAGTTTTGAAATTTTATTCCCAAATGGGTTTTGAAAAAGGAATTTCCTTGGATGAGATGAATTGATACATACTAAAAGCTGTAAAAAGATGTTTTGACTGAAGCGACAGCAATGTGTTTCCCTCTTGGCTGCTGACGGGACTGTAATCTCTCAATCGGAGGCCTGTTCCTTGTTAGTCTGCAGCTCTATCATAAGAAATCACAGTAAGAAATCATGCATTGAATTTTGTTAAACTTAAAATACCATGCCTTGTCATCATGTAGGAAAGTCTTAAATTAACTTCGTAGCTCACTGCCAAAGGCTTTAAACTAGAAACAAATTACCTTCCAAGCGAACCTTATTTTATCAGAAAAAAATATCTTTTTTTTAATAAAACACCTCCAAATACAAGTTTTAAAAATAAAAATTGGTCACAATTTATTACAAAGCCCAACAGTCACTTGCTGTCTTGTATATTTTTTTCCAAAACAGAAATTGCATTGAAATTGTGTTAATTTAAAACAGTGACATTTGTTTTTGATGGTTCACCAAACAGTTAGCTTTCAGTTGTTTGGGTTTGCTCAGGCAGCTCACTAGTGGATTTCACTGTGAGTAATATAAAAGCCAGCCTACCTGCTGACAGGTTAGAAAGCTTTTCTTCTAGCACACAGTGAGCAGTCTATTAAAGATATCTGAAGCTGATAGAAAAGGCCAAATGTGGCAAAGAAACAAGCATTTCAAGAAAAAAAGGAGCACTCATGTTTGCGTTCCTGCATCCACCACTGTCTCAGCTGAGAAAATGTTCTACTTAGAAAATTCATTTAATTTTACCTTATATTGGAAAGTTATAGAGAACAAATCCAAACTGGCTGCAATGTCAAACTTTGATTTAGTTTTCTTGCTAGAAAAACACATCTAAGTGGATGTGAACACTACGAACACTTTCTGTCTTCTTGCTTCACTTGTTTAGGCTCTTACAATGATTCACCTTGTGTTCTGGTCAGAGTGACATTTTGGCTGAACATGGATTTCCAAAAATGTTTCACTGAGCAGTTTTGGTGACTGATCAGCCCTAAATTATGTCCAGCGCTCAGAGCTTCAAGGCATAATGAAAACATCCTATCTTATTTATTGAAAGTAAGTCTTTGCTTTATGCTTGATGATGGCAGAACTCATGATTGTGTAAATATGATATGAAACAATGGAGATTAAGGTTTTTTCATATTTGCAGGTTGCTGCAATATCTGAAACTTTTGACTGTTATTACAGAAGTATTAATCGACTCTTTGACTATAAATAATTTCTTGCTAAATATGCTTTTATATTAAAAAAGTAAGATCCCTGTTTTCTGGCAGCTAATTGTTCCGTTTCGATCCAAATATTATGCACATTTGAAACAAACTTTTACAATGTCGACAAAAAGAAAAAGCAATGCTTGTAGATGTGTTTCGATCCACTGGAACAAAGTGTAAGGTCGTCAGGGGTTGACAGACGCTTGGTTGTAATAAACAGGAAATAAAGATGGCAGGTTAGGATGGACTACAGATTAGTGAAGAAACAAGGTTTTAATTAATGTGTTGCAGTCAGGAAAGTTGTCCTTACTTTATAAAGTCAACAAGTGTTTGCAATGGTATTTGCTGTGATGTTGAGTGCAATTGTAATTTTTGCATTCAGTGGAAATAGCTGATTAATTATATGAATAAAGATATTTGTTACATCAGATTATATTCAACACGTTTGTTTCTATCTCCTCTTTAGAGCAAAAAACTCTTGCAAAATTTAGTAAGTCGATTTGAATTTACTTGTTTCCAAGAAACCCCTTTAATGCTAAAACTCAAAATACCCTTAAACATATTAATAAAAACACATGTATTGTCTCCGTTTAGACTCGTGGTTATGTGATAAATGTTGCACCTCTATGAATTAATGTGCAGGCTTTATATAATTATCTTATTCATGCTTTATCTAGTTTGGGAAAACCTTGTGTTGGTACATTTTTGTGAAACATTTAACAGTTTTTCAAACAGGCTTCATCAACATTTTTTAATGTGTTTTTCTTTCCTTTTTATCTCAAAATGAAAGAAGAGAAATGCAACCTTGTACAGACTAAGTACTGATAAGTTCTGAGGACAGACCATTAATTTATGTAGATATTATGATGAATGATGAACTTCTCCTTTTGTTTATGTCGTCGGCAACACTAAGAACCTAGTTTTTACCAAGGTATGTACTTTTTGCTATAATTGAAAATGGAAAAGAGAGAGCATGGTTATGAAAAACAGGTGGGATGTATTATCACCTACTCTAGTGTCCACAGATGTGAATCCTTTTTTAAATTCACAGGCACAGAGGAACATTATCAGACAATATCAAGAAAAAAAAGGCTTCCAGTGCTGAACGCCACTGGACTGTGGAAAAACAGACATCTAAATGTTACAGCTTTGTATTGGCTGAATAATGGAAAGCTACTTAGACCCATTGTTTTCCCTTTGATGTACCGTCAGCGTGTCTGAAGGCAAGTGGTGACAAATAGAGAAAAGAGAGGCATTGAATTGTTGCTTAAAAGGCAGTGTTAATTTCAGCAGATTACAGTTGTCAGGGTTGTGAATGACTATAATTTGTTTTTTTTCAATTTGAAAAAAGATCAAAAAAACAAAAGGACTGCAGGGATTTTTTTTCTATCATGATTATAATAAAAATGATTTCAAATCATATGTTTTTGGGGGTTTGCTTTTTATTTTTAAAACTGCTCTCTGGTAACAGGCTGGTGATGATGTGCACATTACCTTGACAAAAAATAAAAAAGTCTTTGTTTCTGCTTAACTTCTCTACAAGTCTCATGCTACAATTATCGGTATTTTACATGATAAACCAATACAGATGTAGGTGTATAGTTGTTAAGTAGAAAGAAAATGATAAAAAATTGTTTATTTATTGATTTTTTTTTTAACTGTGTCATTTACAACCGTGACGGGTCAATAATTTGTAAGAAAAGTCCTTTAGCTGCAATTCAGTGTTATTTGGGCTACGTCTGTACCAGCTTTTGTGTATCAACAGACTGAAATGTTTGCTTATTCTTCTTTGCAAACAGCTGAAGCCCAGGCAGCCTAGATGGAAAGTGTCTGTGTGTCATGTTTTGGTGTTGTTGTGAACCCGAATGCAGAGACAAGGATGGCAGCAGCACAAGAAAAAAGGTGATTTAATAAAATAGAATAGAAATGCCTTTATTGTCCTGCACTAGAGGAAATAGCAGATTGGACCAACAAAAACAGGATGAAGACAAGAGAGGAACTGACATGGAGGAGCTGAACCAAAGAGAATTCATACTGGATGCTACACAGATGAGTACATGAGCAGATGGCCAGCAACTGCAAAAGAAACGAGAAACTGCGGTAAAAGCAACTTTTATACCCTAACATCCCTTAACTCTGCCTGCTTTCGAGGTGGACCTCCGCCCCGGTCTTATGTCTTATCTGTAACAGGTTAATTTTCTTACCCTTTTCTTTGAGCAATGACCCCGTCCCAGGATGAGGAAAGGATCCCAACAGCAATGCTGCCACCACCATGTGTCATTGTTGCTATGTGGATGTTGTACACAACTGGGAGACTGAAAGCAACTTTTTGGTTATGTTTTTTTTTCTTTTTTACTTCCTTTATTTAAAGACAAGGACAATGCACGGAAAATATTCATCTTAAGATGAGAACAGATGCTCTCCACCGATTTTAGCTAATACCTGTTTTCCATCTGTACTCTTTGAGCAAGTCTCACAACCATTCATACAACACCATAAAAACTGCAGAATCATTCAATTATTCTTACAGGTCAACACTAATTATTATAATGGTTCAATAAAAACTACATATCAGCCCTCATCATCATCATCATACATGAAAGTCTCAACTCAGCCACACGCGAATCAAGCATACAGGTAAACTATGAATCTGCTTTCACTCATACAAACATTAAAAAGCTACTTAATGTTGGCAGGTTTGTTGATTTAGAAGCCATTTTTTAGCCCATGAGAGGAAGTATGATACTTGGCGCAGGTTTTTAGCTCAACAGGGAGCATATTCTAATTTGTTGATGCTGTGAAAGACAGAACAGTTTATCCCATCAAAGTGTCT
Source organism: Jordanella pulchra (assembly GCA_034780135.1). Lineage (NCBI taxonomy): Eukaryota > Metazoa > Chordata > Actinopteri > Cyprinodontiformes > Cyprinodontidae > Jordanella > Jordanella pulchra. The sequence goes on from JAUZNJ010062904.1 coordinate 9,875, forward strand.
GAGAGGAATGGTTGAATCTGTATTAGCAGCTGATTCAGATGTTCTAATTGTTTCATCTGCTTCAAGCTGAATGAATTTTTCTAGAGTAAATGGAGCAGTACTTTTTAAAATATTGAAAATCAATCAGTTCAGAGTATCATGTTAGAAAACGTTAACAGATTGTGTCTATTTAATATATTACAATGATGAAAGTTTAAAGGGTTTTTTTAATCAAAGACTTTAAAAGCTTGTTTAAAGAGACTCTCAGTTGGTTTATTTCGGTGGATTAGGATCAAGAAGCCTAAATACAAATAAATATTACACATTATTAGATATTCTATTTTACAAGTATTTTGTATTGGATTTATCATATCAAACAAAAAAAAAAAAATCCATGAGGTTTGTAAGCTTAACCCCAAAAAGTAAAATTTTAAGTGGTTATAAATACTTTGGCAAGGCCATGCAGCGCGGTGAAAAATTACCGGAATAATTTTAAAGCTGCTAACTCCTCCCATGAAATATTGACAGGAATTTGTGTGAGCAGCTTCTCCAGAGGTGTGCCTGTGCTGAAAAAGTTAAGACCGTTTGATCATCCCAACTCAGACATCAATAGAGGTGATTTACTCACTGTATTTTATCTTATATTTCTATCGAGCCAGCCATCTGACTTGGCTCGAGGTGTGGATCCTGGATTCGCCCTCTGTATTCTGTCAACTAGATTACATTGGTTCATCAGCCCATTTGCCGCCCACTGTTCATCTGAAGCCTTTTGAGGGGCCTCTGGGACATGGCCTTATGCCGACGATTCTGAGATGGTGCTTGAGGTTTAATCCCTGCACTGTGAGAAATGAGGTTCTCCCGCTCTCCCTCTTGCTCCTACAACTTTGATCAAGCCCTAATGTGATTAGGCAGTGACCCTGACGTGACTGGCTCAGGAAGTTGTAAAGGAAGCTCAGAAAAGGGGAATTCTGGAAGATCGTCTGATCTGACCAGTAAACCAGGAGAAAAAAGGAATTATTCCAAAGGTGTCTTGTCTCGCTGCCCTGCCTTCCGGGTAATAAAGGTTTCATGTATTCGCTTTACCCTGGCAAAAATTGCGATCCATAATGACGTGACATTTCTTTTTTTTTTTTTCTTTTTAACTAGCCAAGAGGCCCGTGATTTGAATGTTAACCAGGACTTTACGAGATGTAAGGTGACGTCCACTGGGAGCAAACTTCATTTGAATTCCAGTGGATCTAAGCGCTATTCAGATGAGTCTTCATGGTAAATTAATGTAAATCTTTCGCTGCCTGTATTACAGAGTGAAAAATGTGAATCAGCTTCCTGCCACCGCACTTCAGCTGTGAAAATAACACACGGCAGTTATTCACAAAAATAAGGCTGCGTTGTACCCAGTTTAAACATATCTGCTGTCTGCAATCATAGACTGAGCTTGTCTTTTGGTGTCATGCATGGGACTGCCCCCATATGCTCACAGCATTATTCTTTGCTTTAGAATTCAACTGATGTGTGAGTGTGGAAAATGGTGCCTTCATCTCCATAAGCCAAATGTGTCAAGTCTCAATAAATTAACTATTAACTACAACATATTTTATCGTCTGTGGTTCAGAAAACCATGAAAATTAGAGCCTCTGTATGCTAGCAGAGGTACCGTGAAAAAGTATTCATACCCTTTAAAGATTATTTATTTTTATGACATTATTAGTTGTATGTGTTTTATTAGTAATTTATACAAGAGATCAGGACAAAGTAGAACAGACAGTAAAATGAAATAAAAAGGCTTTACAGTTTGTATAGTTTTTTTGTTTGCTTGTTTTTACCTAAAATATGAGAATTGGAAGGATAAACTTCACACTCTTCTCTTTTTTATGGATGCCACTAGGCCCACAGTAACTATTGTTGTTGCAGTTTGCTACAAGTAAAAGGAAGGACAACAAACATGTGGAAGAAGGTGGTCAGTTGGGGCCAAAATTAAATGTTTTGGTAAAATGTTATTGTGGAAGCATCATGCTGAGGGGATGCCTGAGATAATTGATGAAAAAACAGTTAAGGGTAAAAACAGGACTGCCCTGTAAGAAAACCTTTGTTTTCAGACTGAAAAGACCTTCCAGCAGGTCAGTGATACAGAAATACAGCAAGAATTCCCATTGAACAGAATATATACCAAAATACAGTACAGACTTGCTTACAGAACTCTCAGGTCTTCTAACTCAAATCTTCTTTGCATACTTAAAACCAAACACGTGGAAGCAGCATTTAGTTTTTCTGCTCCACTAATTTTGAATAAACCAAAAAAAGAATAGAAAAATGCTGAAACCTTCAGTTGCTTTAAACTGAGAATAAAATATATTAGAGCAGACTTTGACTGAGCTCTCTTAACGTTTTCAGTACCAATTTCTTTTTTTAATTCAGTCATTTTATATTTTATATATATTTGCCTTATTTTATGTATTCCCTTTTGTGTTGGCTCTATGCCTGTGCTGTACTGACTTTTTCTTTGTATTTTTTTTTCTTGTACAGCACTCTGAATTGTCTTGGCACTTAAATGTGCTATATAAATAAATTTGCCTTGCCTTGTCTATACAATATATTGAGATGAGTGGCTGTAAAATTTTTATGTGCTGATAAAGAATCCACACCAAGATGCGGGTTTCAACCTGAACACAACATTCTGCCTTACAAGCTTTAAGAACGTCTATTCTTTGGGTTTCAAGTGGTTTTTCACTCAGTCCTAAAATCCAACTACGACAGCGTATTGCACAGTATGTGTTCATAAAAAGCAATAGGTAGAGAAAAAAAAGAAAAGGTTTACTACTAAAAAGAGCATCTCAAATATGATTTTAAATATTTAATGTCAAACTTAAAGGACTTTATCTTTTTTTGTTGATTCAACTTGATTAAAACAAGTTGTTTCTTTGGAATCAGCTTCTTGAAACAGGCCTGAAGACCAAATGCAAGTTGGTGTTAAGTAGCAAATGCTCAAAAGGGACCGCAAATTACAAAGAGAATGTTTTTTTTTAAGATCTTCATGAAGCATTAATATGTATTGTCAAATATCCACCTAAAAAGTAACAGGAACACATTAGAAGCCTAAAAACCCTGCACAGTGCTTTGAAATGCTTGTAACGAGCTTGCATGTTTAAGAAAGAATGTTGCTTGCAGTTTTGCCTACAGTATACTTCCTTCCTTCCTTTGGCAGCCTAAAAAAGGGACAATGTCAAAGAAGAGGCAGAAAATGAAAGATGCTCTGTTGTATTGGCAGTAAGATGGGAAAAGATGCAGCACCACAAGGGATGCTTGGCTATTAGACCAGAATGGCAGAGCTGGAGTAGAATTGAAATGGGCTGATTTAAAGACACAATTGTTCTTTGGATCAAACAAAGAAAAAAAACACACAAAAAAAAAAACAGCAAAACACACCGATGAATGCATATAACATTTAGTTTTGACAAAATCCAGAGATACGCTTTAAAACAGCATACACATACATCTAGAATTTAATTAAACGATTCTTTCTACTTGAAAATTAGCCTGATTTGATGTTACACCAAGCAGCTGGCAAAAATGTTTATTGAAGTTTAAGACTTCAACAAAAACAAACCACATTGGCTGTTAATATAAGAATGGAATACCTTCACATAGATATTGTACAAATATTTGAACCCCACACCTTTTCCGTTTCAAATGAATAAAACTCAAGCTTGCAATAAATGTGTGGATGAATGAATATATCAATTCTGGCTTATTGAAAAGTATATTTTTAAAGGTAGTTATTATCTAATAGTACTTTAAATCTAACATTTTGTAAAGCATCTTCTCACAAAAAATGGTCTGCAGTGCTGGACCACATGAAGCAGTTTACATATTTTTCTAAACCATGTTACTGTACTAAATCATTCACATTTACTATTCTTGTTCTTAGAGAAACAACTTTATGTAAAAGGGATGAGTAAGATGCCCATTCTGAAAGAAGAAGGCCAGTTTGAGCTAAAATAAACTTTTTAAACTACAACTTTGTGTGGTTCGGGAGATTTTAGGGAACCAAACAGAACCCTAGGAAGTGTAGACAAAACAAGATAATGAGGCTGGTTTTGTGTGGGATGCATGACTCATAGGATGGCTCAGTTTGGCAAGATATACAAAAAAAAAAAAACTTTTTGAATGAAATTTAAGAAAAGAGACACGTCAGTGATTACTGTTCCATATTTTATGTTACATCCAGTGATTCTTTGGTGAGCCTACTCTTAAATATGTTAAAACATTTCCTTTATATTCAGTGAATACTTTCCTACCTTACCTCTAGAGAAAGAATTCACTCAGAGGCTGCAAAATATTTAAGAAGATTTCAATTACAGAGTTTTTGGTGTGTCACCATAATATGACCATTAAGCACAGGTGCAAGTTACAGAGGAAAGCAAAAATGAATTATGCAAAACTAAAAAACTGGTTGAAGTTAACGGACGGTAACAGTGGGTTAACAAGGAAAGATTGGAGCAAACGTAAAACTTAAATGAAGTTCAAGGATACGTTTGAGTTGGCATTTTCCCCAGTAAAAAATAAAAAAGAATCTACCATCAAAAACTATGAAACTCAAATATACAGATTAAGGAAAGAAAAAGAAATTTGGGGTTTCAACCAGAACAGAAGACTTAATTTACTTTACTAACCCACGACTGTTGATACATGTGGAAACATTGGAATAGAATAAAGATGATGAGGAAAAACTGACTGGCTTGATCAGTAAGAGTCTTCACACAGGGAGAAAAAAGTGGGTTGCCCAGCATGACCAAAAAATGACTTAATGCAACATAAACTTGTGATCTGTGGAAGATTGGCATGGAAAAGCATGGAAAATACATGAATCCTTCAAGATTTTTTTTTTTTTTTTTTTTGAGAGAGAGAGAGAGAGAG
>JAUZNJ010062904.1:14777-27356 GCA_034780135.1 Jordanella pulchra
AGACTCCAAAACAATAAGATTTTTTATAGCAAACAAATGCAAATATTAAGTGGTGAGACGCGTAGCTGAAAATTCCCATGGTAAACTTTTTAAAACTTTAATTTTACTTTAACTTCAAAATATGGGTATTTGACCAAAACAAAATCACATAGTAATAATAATAAATTATTCTGGTTTAATAATCTGTCAATTTAAAATAATCAGGTGGTGCAAATGGGGATCAGAGCCTGAATAAACATTAATAAAGTATAAAAAAACAATGTTTTAAATCAAAGTATTAAAAGCAAATTAATAAATTATATATCAGAATTAAATTATGACAGTTTATATACTTGACTATGTACAAAATGGTTGGTTTACAGGTAAAAATTGAGTTAGTGAGGGATGAAATAGCAATATATTGGTGTGAAGTGAGGATTTAAATTAGCAAAGCGAGCAAACTAATATAGAACTGACCCTAACACTTTAATCAGAACTAGAACATGGAATCCCTCATGTAAAAACTCATGATGTTCATAGAAATAACTCTGACAAAAGTAAAAACAATTAAAAAATCTATGAAAATGAACAAATGAAAGACAGATCTTTTTTTAACCATGTTTTCAACAACATGTTTTAAAAAAGAAACTCAAACAGTCCTGAACAAAAATGATGGTATACCTCAGAAATATTTAAAAGGATGTGACCAAAGAAACATGTGAAATCAATGTTTGTCTAGTAATAACATCGCTGGTGACTACAATCTTGCAGTTATTCAGTGGGCTAATATATAGGGCTACAGGTAGTCACTGAAAGACATTTATAGACAGGCATGTTAAAGATAAAGGCTATGAGACCATTTCCAAGCATCTTGATGTTGCAACTACAGTTGAACATGTTATCCAGAAATGTAAGATCCATGGGACAGTAGCCAAGCTCCTTGGACGTGGCCACAGGAGAAAAAAAAAGTTAAATCAAATAATACGAATGGTAAAAAAAAAAAAAAAAACAGAAAACTTCTAAAGATGAACCTGACCTGATACCTGTTGATCATCTTTGTAAGGAACTGAAACATGCTGTCTGGAAAAGACACCCTATAAACAACTGAAGTAGTCTGTTCATGAGGAGTGGGCCAACTGCTTAGGGGTACAGAACTCACATTTACAGGAATCATTTGATTGTTTCATGAGTTTTTTTAAATTATTCTATTAAAACATGGTTCAAAGGTAATGTCTGATTTATTTTTTCATATCCATAGAATTTTTTTATCTCTTTTTTCAGATTCCAGTTATTTCTGTGACCATTGTGGCTTTTTATTCCATTACCAACAATTCTATTCACCTGTGTAAGAAACAACAAGCACATAATTTGATAAATATACATTGGTAAAAAAAAAATCAGTGTGATAAAAGGAAAAAGCAACAGTTGTCATCCAATGACAGATGCAATATACTGAAGTCTTTATCCAAACGGTTGACAAAAGACCTGAATAGAAATGCTGCTGCACAATTATTTCTAATTTCATGTGATTCCACACCGATCAAAACATCATTAGGATTATTATGCATAGATCTCCTTTCTGCCAAGCCATCACAAATGTCACACATTAGATCTTTGTTCGGCTTATAAAACCTAATGAGGATTCGCCTTGCTCTGAAACAACCAATTGGTGTTGCTGACAGGTAATTGTTACTTAGATTTAAGTAACACTAATATCTCTATAGCCTTTTTTTCTGTAAATAGAGCAGGGTTGCTCTTGTAAATGAGGTTAAACTTGTACTGCAAACTACTGAGCAAACACTTGCTGAAAATCCCCTCTTCCACCTTTACCAACCTTGAAGAATGTCTGTTTGCTCCATTAGGTCTCAACACGCAAAACTGGAGCACTTACTTTGCACCCGCATTCCAGAGACACTGACTGCCTCACTGCACCTCAAGTCCCTCAGCATTCAGCGTCGCCATTCGAGGTCATGTGGGGCCAGACAAGAACATAAACTTAAAAAGAGATGTCTGTGTGGTGGCCTTGATAGATCAAGCAATAAATACACCGTTTGAGCAATTTGTCTGCCTCGCCCATCGTCTTAAGGCTGTCTATTTTTTCCACTCAGTAAATTTAAGGTCATATATTTGGTCAATTAGAATGATTTATCTCAAGTGTTGGTTCTCATGGTGCTGTAAGCTGCTCTAAGCTTCTGATTCGATGTTTTTTGCCTTCATTGCATAACTGTACATTGCAATGAAAAGAAATTGGTGAGAAATTCAACACAGATATTTTGAATATTTTTTAATACCATTTTGAACATTTTCCTGATATACTTAGGTGTATCCACGCTTTGGTGCACTTTAGATGGAACAGAGTTTGTCTCGCTTCTTGATTTTGACCTTTTGTTCAGCTGTGATCCACTCAAACAAACTGTGGTCCAAATCAATCAGCCAACTTTTTAAGGGGTTTAGATCCATTTCCAAAGAGATTCTGGTGCAGGTTGCTTCTGGGGTGATTAGGAACTAGCATAAGCTTCCTCCATTTTCATGTTTTGTGCTCTTCTACCCAGGTCATTTCTGTCCAATGGGAGCAAAGATTATCGCACGCATAGTTTTTTTTGTGGGATTTTTGTGTACATTTTCATTTGGTACTCTCCCTACTTGAAAAACATACTTTTTTCCAGCAATTATTGGCTTTAAACTGCCGTTAGGTGTGTACCAATTTTCTAATCTAATGGCAGCAGACAGACTCCACCTCCTCACAATCACAGGTAAAATTAGCTTGCCAAAGAGCATTACTCTATGTTTTTACAAAGTATACAGAATTTCCGAATATCAAGATGAAATTTGTGCACCTTCACGTTACATTTTCTAATAATTGGAAAACACCTGTATTTTTTATTAGCTAATTCACGACATGATGATGCATCATGTGAAGTGTTTTATTTTTATGTACGGAGCACTGTAAAACTTTAAACATGACATCCAGCTCAATGCTTTTAAACAGGATCAGTACTTTCTGGATAGTGCTGTCAGAGGAAATCATGCAAACACAATCCAAAGCAGGTGTATTTTTCATTGATCTCTTGTTGCTCATCCCACTGAGGTTGTGGAGTCTGAAATAGTTGTTGAGTTCCATTGTGAGAACTGTGAAAAAAAGGAACCTTATGTTACTATTTTCCTTTTTTCCTCCTCCCTTACCATTGTTAAGCAAATAATTCTCTTAGATCCCCTGAAAAATATTATCTTGCATTTAAATCGGCATGAACAAGCGACTACTATTTCTGGATGTGTCACCTGTTGAGAGAAGGATATTTCTGCGTTTCTCCAGCGTGTGTACTTGTTAATGTTACCTAATTAGAACCATTACTGGTATATTCAGTAACTTTTTGAAGACCAACAGGCCTTATGGTGACCAAAGTCTTGTCCTAATGTGGCAGTCCCCATTTTGAATGTTAGTTGGTTGTTTCAAAGGTATGGTGTTCATTAACTTTAGGTTAAGGCTTAATGAATAAACTGACAATGGCTCGGGTTACGTTTGGGGCCATATAGTAAACAATGGAAAATGTATGGAAGTCATGAAGAGTTCTTGTTAGGATAGAAAAACATTATGCGTATGTGTGTGTGTGTGTGGGGGGGGGGGGACTCTGGTGCAGTACTTTCTGGTTTAAATAGATGTTTTTTTGCTGCAGCTGCTGTTTGAGAAAATTTTGGTTGAAGTGTCTGCACACCGTGTACTGTACAGAGCAGAACTGGTTGTAGCCTCGTTATGAAGCCTGTGCGGCAAGCCTTAGATCAGATACTTTGATGAACAAGTCATGAAGGTGTGCACTACCCCTTTAAGATGGATCGATGTCATCCTTGAAAATCAACCTACAGAAGTTAGATGTGCATTTAAACAATAATCGATCTCATAATCTTCTTAAGCTAAACGGACCATCTGAGCACTTCATATGGACCAGTAGAGACCTACCACAGACTCTGTGTAACTTGGCCAATTTTTAATAGTCTTATTATAGTTTGAAAGGAGGTGGGGAGCTGTTTTTGAATACCAGGTTTTGTTTACAACTGACAATGGTATCAGGTCAAAGATTTAAATTATGTTAGTTTTCATGCCATAAATTAAAACAAATTGTTAGTTAGTTTGTTTTTTTTTGTTTGCATTTACAAAAGTGTGTCATATCTTTCTTTGAAAATTACCACGGAAATTTTCCACTGATGTAATCAAAATGACGCAATCAATAATTTTATTTCCCAAAAAATTAGCTCTCAAAACCTAGGGGTAAATTCTCTGGGCTCCTATTTTCCAATTCAAGCCCCATTTTTTATTTCTTTTTCAGTGCAACATACAGAAGTGCAGCAGAGCATTAAAATCCATTTTGAGGTCTCAATAGAGCTGGAGTGTGCAGCACATGATTGGTCTTGCTGTTTACAACATGTTATGGCTCACCAGACTGAATGCTTATATCACTACTAGTATGGTTACTTTTCTTTTCCTGGATATTGTCCTAACCTTAAACTTTACTCAAAATCTTTTATTTAAGGGTGTATATATAAGGTAAATAATGTCATGTGCCAGTTCACTGAAGTTGTCATTGCTTTTGACAATAACAGAAACTCTGGCTTTAACTTAACTATTATCAAAACAGCATGAAATAAGACTAGAAACAATGAAAAACTAAGGGAAATTGATGAGAGTAGATATTGCTCCTATTTCTGTCTTTAGTCGGAGATGAAACGTGTTGTAAATCAAATAGCTGTCAAGATAAATGCTGAACAGCCAAGAAGATTTAAAATAAAATGAGATAATGAATATTTTTCTTGTTTTGAAATTAGTACAACTTTTTCTAAGGATAATTTTACATGAAATTTACATGTAAGAAACAATACAATTTTACATAGCATCATATTACAATAAAAAAGCTATGTGTTTTTGATTCAATGCTTCATGAGGCAGACCAATACTAATTATAATTCTGAAATAAAAAAATAAGAAAAACATTTTGTTTTTTCCAACATGTTCATGTTTAGTAACCGGAACACATAAACCAGATCGATACAGGTAAAAATCGTGTCTTTTTGCCCTCTTTTAAAAAAGAAATAGAGGGTAATCCAGCTAAAACCGGAGCATGTTTGTTTTGTTTCAGCCTTCTGCATCTAGTTGATGCGGAGATGTCACACACGTCACTGCATTTCATTGGTCCAAAACATTACAGTATCAAACTGAACGTATCTGCTGGCTCCCGGCAAGATGTGTGTTCGGGAGTTTGGGAATTCACAAATCTCGCAACAGTTCATCTTGCTTACAAGGTAACATGTTTAGACCCTAAACAAAATCCAGAGTGGCCTCTATTGGGTAATAAATAAAGTCCACCTATTTACCTAAACTACAGAGCAAGTCCAACATGTCATTTAATCGTTGCAGCCCAGCCTTGACAGTTCACTGGACACATCTGTTGAATCCGAATACAGCAGATCAGTAGGACTCTTTTGCCAAAGCAGAGGTGTGTCAGTCTTCGCTATGATCAAGGCAATAATAAGGATGTAGGAAGAGGTGCCCTGTGTGCTTTGTTTGCTACCTCACCCTGATCCTACAATTCTTTATGTGACAGGGAGTATATGCACAGCCCACCTTCTAAAAAAAACTGGCAAAATACATTATTGCTTTACCTGCACTCTGTGTGACAAAGGGAAATTTTATGCCAATGCTTTGATTTGTTTAATTGAGAGCTTCAGCTGTTCTCCACAGCCCCATAATTTCAAAGGGCTGTGGTTCTAGTTTAACTAGCATGATCCATGTACATTTTCATTACATAATGACAGATTTGACACAACAGCCTGGGGCTCCTTTCATACCAATGACAGTGTTTTTACTGTTGAACCCGCAAAAGCTAAATAAAAAGGAGGGAAAAGGTACAATCTGGGTATTCATATTAAGTAGAGCTTTTTGTTGCAGGATGTCTCTCATTTGTTGTGTGACCAGTCAGAATTTGGACAAAAATGCCTCCTCTGCTTTTTAAAATTGTTTAAAATCTATTATTTGTATATGAAACACCTTAAAGTTGTTAGTGACGTTACAAAAAAGCTCAAAGGGTTTGATTATTTGTTTTTTAATCAGTGTGTTTAAAATCGTGTTAAAGCACTACATTAAAAAAAATCTCCCTGAACTTAATTTGAACTCTTTCTGGTAGATTAACTTTAAATTTGGTTTGCAAGACTAAGATCTCAAACTCTGTTCCGGTGGTGATGTTCATTTCTTGTTTTTTCTAGTGTAGGAGCTGTGGCCTCAAAACTATAACACCGGGCAGCTTTCCACTCTACCTAGAATAGAAAAAGCACTCGTTTACATCCCACGCAGAGTGGGCCAGACATTACACCATCTCCTGCATTGGCCTTTTGTTACTTCTTTTCCTCAGCAGCACACAAGAACACACACACATCTTTACCTGCCTTCAGCTGAATTTTGTGCTACTATATCAACAGAGATCTCAAAGTAGTGTCCTCCCCAAGGGAAGTCAATCAAAGCCTCCAAGTGTTGAGCCATTTCTCCAACCCTAGCCAATCATTTTCCCTTTAATATCCACAGTCCCAGCTGCTCAAAGGCTGATCAATGTTGCTGAAAACAGAAAACTGTCTGTTGTTTCTGGGAGCTGTGAGGGAAGCGAAAAGCACACTGAATTGATGACTTTGTAAACAGAAGCTGGGGTAGACTTTGCGACCCCCCCGAATCCCTCAAAACCTGTTCCCTGCCGCCTCATCACAAACAAATTAGCAATTCAAAGCATGGCCCTGGGGTTGCTGAGTGTTTATGTGGATGCCTCATGCGATGAAGGCTCACATTTGTATCTTTCAGCTGACCTGTCAGTCATTTGGCCATTAGAGCTGAAGGCAACGCCGATTTTGACCCCAAATCATTGGGCAGATGTTAGCTGTGATCAAAGAGAGGGGCAGGGAACAGACACTGAAAGATAAGGAGAGTAAAACGGTGTAACGCTTGCCCATCCCACCCCCCACTCCCGAAATCAGCCCTCCTCTCTCAAACAAAGTGGGCATTATATCATCAAGCCTTTCGGGGAGAGATGCCCTTCACAAAAGTAGCAAGCTGGCATGCTTTCACAGCGGAGTACATGGTAAGAGACCGGCTCCGTGTTTTTAAACACTATTCCATTGGATCAATATCCCTAATTAGCACTTTGAAAGCAGCATAAAGTGCTTGTTAAAAATTTTGATGATGCTTTCCAATGAGTGGATCAATTAGCTGTTTGAAGTGTCATCTTAAACTGTGGTGATTCTCACGCAGCAAACACAATACTCCAGGAAACTTATATCAGCTTCACTATACTGAGACATGTAGCCCGAGAGCTTCTCACTGAGAGTGTTGTTAATAAGATATATTTAACATGACATTTAATGCTCAACAACCAAGTCACCCATGTACGAACAGCAGGTGTTAAATGAAATTCAGCGTGAGGAATCTTTGTGGGTTGATGGGGGGGGGGGGTAACACCCGGTGTTTTGCATGTTTTTTTTTTATTTATTTAATTATATTTAATCCAGTGTACTCTCTCTGCCTACAGGCCGCTATGTTTTTATTTCATGTTGGCACAAAACCACTGATATGAATTCAAATAAGATTTGCCTGTATTGTGGATGCTTTCTTAGATTTGTTGTTTTGTTGAATGTCTTTGTTGGAGTTCAGCTTGAATCCATGCAGGTTGTGAGATAACCTTAACATGTCTTCTCATACAAACTGGATGATGTCTTGGGTTTTTTTTTTAAGGGGACGTAAAAAACCTTTTTCAAGTCTTTAACTCCTTGGCAACAGTATTGAATCAGTTTGAAAAGAGTTTTTCTTAGATTTGCTAAAAAATAAAAGAGTATTTAAAACCCATGTTGACTTATTTTGTGGATAAACTGTATAACTAGGGTATTATGGGAGATGACTTTATGTTCATGTGGAATTTCTGACATTTTCAGGTAGACTTGTTTAAATCTCCAGCATTTGCTGCATCTTTTCCCATCAGTATTAAAACCTGCTACTGAAGTCAAATCTTCCCATGGGTTAAAAAGATACGTGTCAACATCACAGCCCTCTGTTCAGCAATAAAAGTGCATTCATTTTACTTTGAAACTCAGATATCCGTTTGCAGTTTAAGGTGAAAACGCTCCAGTTTCCGCTTGGGAAAATGACAAAAGTGTAAGTGGTTTTCTAAACTTCAAGTATAAATTGAACGCATCATAAATCCATCTCACTCGGGTTTAGAACTGCAAGTATGGCAAGCATTGATCAATATCATTTTTTTAAGTCAGCACTTTCTCACCTATAAGTCAGCTACTTTTTTATTTTACGTTTATATGTAGATTCATTAGTTATATTGAATTCACAGTCAGCTTCTCTCTTCCTGACCACACCCCCACATAGGCCTGCTCTGCTGATCCATATTTGGCCGTCTCTCGGCACTGCTGTTTGGTAAAACTCTACATCAGCTCTAATAAGGTTTTCTTAAAAAAATATTATCTGGCTTGAATAAATACTTAGTTGTTTAATAAACTTTTTTGCTTAGTTAAATTACAATAAAAACGTAATTTTGCTTTAAATAAACAGGTAACGCTTTTAAAACATAAGAAATAAAGAGAGTTACTTTAGCTTTAAAGGATACAGATGTCTTGTTTCACTAATGAGGGGAGGTGCATCTCAATACTGCTTTACTGACTCTACTAAAAGCTCTTTGGCAGAGAAATATTCCTCGCAGGTGCAGTTTATGTATTAAATTATTCTGCTACCAAACCCTTAGATTCAGTTTCTTGATGAACTTTTCACTAATTAAAGGGAAAAAGGTATTCCATTGGTTTAAGATCTGCTGCCTAAAATTATTGTTGTAAAAAAGGAGATATGGAGTAAATCAAGATTTTCACTTCTTTTTGTGTTTATATATTGCTCAAATTGAAGGTGGAAAAAGTAAATAATGATCTGGTAAAGCTTTTCCTTTGTAAGACATGTGCTTATTATAGTTTGACATGTTAATCCCACATGTTTCATGCAGGAGAGAGGCTTTTCTTTGGATCACAGCCCAAAGGAGACCCTTTTTTTTTGCATTTCAAAGCTAATGTGTTCCCCTGGCTGCTGGTGACCTGACTCACCTGCCTCAAATGTGTCTGATTTCTGATGACGACTGCACAGCTGGATCAGCTCTCAGTCAGCTTGGCTTTAATAGCTCTGTGTGCCTTGGAGTTTCTATTAGCGCTGATACAATAATGTGCTTTCCAGATAATAATGAGAGTGCCATGTTATTACTGCAAACTCTGCAGTCTGTGCTTCAACATGATAAAAACAAACAAGAACACATGTTCCCCTTTACTGTGATTGAACAGGAACCTGCATGTGTATTTCAACTTTTATAAGCCCAAATTCATAAGACCACTGTTAACCTTGACAACAAAAGCACTTAAGCCTGGATTTGTTTATTGTTACTTCTGGATTTATTGATATTCGTTTTTTAAGTGCATTCACTTATCCAGGTTATGAGGTGAATTTTCACCCCATTAAAACAGCTTTTAATTAAAATGCTTGCTAGTGAAAGATAACAGTCTTGTTGTTTGCCTGACAATAGAATTATCAAAAATGGTTCAAGTGGAAAACAAGATTATGAAAAAAAGGACTTTCCCTTGTCTCTAGTGTCACTCTTATTGCCTCTTATTTGCAATAAAAGTGTTTCCACGGAAAGGACTCTGTGGAGGTTGGTCTCTTCTTCTTTCACGATAGCCTCCCACCGGGAAGCCCCCTCTTGCACACAACTGGGAATTGAGGCATCCTTCATTATACCAGACTGGATTGATTTCCAGGCCACCTGAGGTGTAAGAAAACGTGAAATAAGGGGAATGAGGGGAACCAACTGTTTACATCCACTCTTGCTCGCCAGCAGCCTTTTACCTCAATGCATTAATGTGGTGCCTTGCAACATTTTCTAGGCATATTACCCCAACCAGCTCTGCACAGAAAGAATCAGTGAAGTCTAGCACTGCTCAAGATGTAGATTGTAGTAATAACTCACAACACTCTTTTAATGAAATAGAATGAATTAAATCCCTGGTGTTTATTTATTATTATTATATTTATTTATTGACGCAAGCCTTGAATAATCCAAAAATAACAAAAAGGGCGACGGTTACTTATAGATTATGGCTATCATGCTATTTGGTCAGAGCCAGTGTTTACATAAGGTCATTATACTGTATTATGATCATATGGTGCTGCCGTAACTTAACCTTCCTTTTTTTTATTAATGCTCAGTGTTGATAAAGGTTGGCTTTTGAAAGTATACTTAAGCTGTTCCTCATTTTGTATTTTTACATTATGTTAAAAGTCCTGCAGCTTTTTTACTGTTGCTGCTTATTTTCAGATGATCTCCCTAAATATTTTTAAGTCTTTTCATACATTTTGGTTAATTTACCAGTTTTTGCAAGGTCACCGATCCAAATATGTTCACTGATTCTCCAGTTATGAGAACAGTTTTCACAGAGCAATGTTATACATAAAGCTCAGAGATTTTTTCTTTTATTATTATTCTTTATTGGTTTAACTTCAGTTTGTATTTTAGGATAATCAGATTCAACTGAAAACTGAGTGGATGCTGAGATTAGACCAAAAAGATCAATAAATGAAGTATTAGTTTAGCATTAGATTGATTAATTTGGCCCTTTTAAATTTTTTTGACATTTCTTCTTTGTTTTTGTAAATTCAGTTTAGAGGTTGTTCAGTTTAGTTGGCATCGAGGGGTAAAAAAAGTTTTATAATTATTTTTCAGGATCCAATTTTTTTCATCAGAAAAAGTATATTTCACCAGAGATCAAAATTAAAGATTTTTAAAGTGTATTGTTTAACCATTTTTCATGTTATTTATACTGTTTTTATACGACAATACATTGTTTTTTTAAGAGAATATATATGTTTGCTTCCTACCTTTTCTTTTAGTCCACACACATTATAATAATGGTTATGGTGCTTCTCCTTTAACTGCTAATAACTAAGGACTTATTTTAAAAATGGAAACCAGCTACCGGCAAAGGATCTCATTTGTATATGAATGGCATCCAGTGTGGTTCTCAGGAAATCAGAATGATGCCTGCTGCATGAAACAGTTTAATCAACATGTTATTTCCTTCCGTATTTTTATCTACCACCTCCATATAAGATGACAGCTTATTGTGGCTGCAAGTCATTAAATTCTGCTGTGGTCATGTCAGCGCTGGTTTTATTTATATATATATATATATGCTGTTTGTCCGCTGCTGACCCTAATTATTTAAATTTAGCATTAATCCCCTAAATCCTAGGGATTTCCAATCTGAATGAGGGTCAGCTTGAGGTTAATGATGGTCAGAATTACCCCGTTAGACATTTTTTTTCTTTTAACCATCTTTTCAAAAACCTTCCCTTAATGTGGCAGCTAAGTGGTGATTAAGGCCTGTGGACCTACTTTGTAGGTGTGTCTTCTTAGTGGCCATGTTTGCATTTACAGAAACAAGGGTAACATTTACTTTGCTAAAGTATTGGCTGTACTGTATATAGAGGCATGCTGCCAACTGATCGCTTTGTTTGACTTTTTCTGTTTGTCAAATGTCATTAACTATACAAATAAAAGGGCTGTTTAATTTTACAGATCACAGCAGGTGAGCGGTCAGTGTTTGACTGCTTTTGATTTTCGTCAAAAGACTGAGAGTGTCTGATCTTTCAGTGGGCTCCAGACCAATCAATAGAAACTTAGGAGGCCACTTACATGTTCTGCATGAGAGCATTCACTTTGTCTGAAAACAAAGCGCCCAGAAAATTGAACGAAGTTTGGTGGAAATACCAGCTGGAGTTCTATAGGTGAAAAATGTGAATGCTAATTCGATATCTCCTGAAAGCCCTGTGATGGGATTTTGACTTTCCTTCAGGCTATATTGGAGTCTGGACGATCAATTGCTGTGACTTTTACTGGAAGGCAACATAAGACTTTCTTTATTCAAAATGAACGATACTGTTATTTGTAATCATAACAGACCTTTTACTGTTTTTACCCGGACAACCTGGTCGTTTTTGTCTTTTGTTTTGTAATGTTTTAGTTTTTGTCATATTAGTAAGTCTTAATTCGAGTAAAACTTAAGCAAGACATGCAGATAATAATTTCTTGTCACTGTACTTTTTAATAGAAAAACTTAAATAATACAATTGAGATATTTTATTAAGCAAACCTGAGCTTAACAAGACGTTTTTGAAATAGTTACAGCAAACAGTACTGAACTAGTGAAAATCTGTCAGATTACTCTTTTATCTATTAGTCATTCAACATTTATAGTTTCAAAATTACCTAGAAGTTCCTTTTTAAACTCTCCTATTTTCCGTATTTCAATGTAATGAACTTTGCAGAAGATTTAAAACAAATATTTTTAACCTTGATCCCCACTGTATCTTCTTAGGTAACAGCAGATTTTCAGGTACAATGATTGCAGCTTTTTGGGGCCTGCCATAAGCAATGCAAGGAGAGCAGTGAGTGACCTGCGAACCAGGTCACTCACTGCCTCCATGCATTGCAATGGCAGGCACCTACTACTCTACACCCAATAGAATGTCTGTTT
>JAUZNJ010062915.1:0-55286 GCA_034780135.1 Jordanella pulchra
TATATATATTTTTTTTTTTTAACTGTCCACCAATTATGTACTATTTTATTTTAATTTTTAAAAGAAAAAATAAAATCCTGCCTAAATACACAGCAACTTTCAGTTAGTTAGTCACTAGTGGCGCTAAACCTGTAACTTTTGCTGCCTATCAACATTTTAACTCTCGCGTTTAATAGGAGCTTAGACTGCTGTGGAGGTGCAGTCAAATGGGTCAAATGACTCATTCAATGACGGATCCGACCCTCTCATGTCACATAGGTGTGTTTTGGAAAAATGTTCTCTGTACCGAACATAAATAAGCAACAAGCATTTTATATCGACCCGGAAAAAAATCATTAACATCTCATAATAAGCCAATATGTGGGTTGAAAGTTATGCAGTGTTGCTTTAACTGACAAAATGTTGAGAGAAGTTGAAAAGAATTAAGACACTACTTGGTGGGTTTCCATGAAGGGAAGACAACAAAAACATTTATTACTTTACAAGCGTTTCTTGTTTGCCAGCATTTCTACCACAGCCCAGAGTCACTTCATGAATCACAGCGTCCTCAAATTCAAACAGCAACGTATTTTTCAACTAGGACTATGAAAACATGCAAATGACAGAGACAGTCGGAGCTAATCCTACACAAGCTGAACCTAAAGCTCTTTGCAATGAGACAACCTGTAAAGATCCTCATTATGGAACATCGTGTTCCAAAGAGATCCAAGAGCAACATGGACTGTATAAGTGATCAGACGTACAAAAAAGGTCAAGTAGGTGGAATTTAGGGTTCAGTCTGAACCTCTCCGATGTGTCTTTCTTTTTGTAAAAGAAAATAAAGAAATATTGTGCAAAAATCAGAATGAATCAAAGCAACAATGAGCTTATGAATATGAAGATTGTTGAAAATATAAATTGAGGCCTAGCTTTGGGGAAAAAAAGCTTAAAAAGCACCGATGTTGCATGTCGAGGTCATTCTGAGATTTATGATGACAAAATTCCCTCATGGCCTCCGCTCCAGATTCTTAACTCTCCGGTGTTCAGAGCAAATTAATTCGTACAACCTCTCTGAAGCCATCTTAAAAGTGGTGTGAGCTCCAGGATGCAGTTACACTAAAGGAGGGTGCAACGAAAAACACCACAGACAGCCTTTAGATACATTTTTTTCCTGCTCGTCTAGGAAAACCGATAATACCGAGGCAGCCAGCTCTGATTCTGATACCTAAAACTCAACCTAGAAGCAGTGAAGCTCATGTTTAAGTCTGGCATTCAAGCACACAACCGCCCCGTTGAACACTTGCTGCAGACCAATAATGTAGAATGCTCTGCTAAAAAACACGGTTCATTGTGCAGAAGTGAGCAGGTGGTATACGGCAAATCCTGCATGTCAGTCAGGCAGCTGAATGAGGACAGCGGCTGCACAACTACTGCAAGGTTTTATGGGAGACGAGGAGAAGTCTTGCCGTCTGTCACAACTGTCTGCAATATACACACAGGGTGTCAAGTAGGAGAAGCGAAAACTTGCTCAAACGTGCAGTTTGTCGTAAGCAAATGCAACAAAATGCCTCCGGGAATAGGCCAGAATTAAACAAAACAAACCTGAGAGGAACATGTTTGATGAGGATATTGAATTAAAACAGCTGAGGAAAACGTCAACGGGTTTCACTTCAAGATTTTAAAAAATGCTTTTTTTTTTTTTTTTTTTTTTTTTTAAAAAAAAAGGGGAAATTCTGCTTCAAGCTGATCAGCTGGCATTAGTAAACTATATGAAGGCTGTGCAACAATCCTAAAGCATTTGAGCTGAAGCCTATGCATGGTTTTTCATTATCCCAACATGTCTTTCTGGCTGCAAGAAAAGGTAGTAAAGATCCATCGCATGGAGTATATAATAAAGATATCCAGAGCTGAAATTCATAGACATTTCATATACAGCATATTTCTTTATTTCATATCCCTAAATAAAATCCAAGGCAGCTAGTTTAGTAAATACATTTTAAGTAGTAGAAAAAAAGCATAAACAGTTCCCCAATGTTTGGATATCTCACATAACACTATCTAATTTATTAGAGATAGATAGAATATGTTTTAAATCGCAAAGTCACCATGACAAGGAAAGAAAAATGTTACACAGAAACACAGCCAAGGGCTCCATGGTGACTTTGGAGGTGCTGCAAGAGCAGGTCATCTGTTGACAGGATGATATTAGTTATGCACTTCATTAAGCTGGACTTCAGGGAAAGAGATTTGTATGTAAAGACAGCTATGGGAAGTCCCAAATGAGGTTTGCAGAGAGCCATACAAGGAACGGTGAAAAATGGGGAAGAAGGTTTTCTGGTCAAATGAGACCAAAACTGAAGGCTTTCGGCCAATATGCAAAACAGTGAATGAAGTGGAGAACCGCAGCTGCCTGAAAGAACAACAATCCTCACTGTGAAATGTGGTGGTGGCAACAGGCTGAGGGGAAGGTGGTCAGATTTCACAATAGTCCTTCGTAACAACCTTGGAAAGTTTCCAAAGAAATTGCTGCTAAGGCATCGGAACTACAATGGAATAGAAGAATCTCAAATGCACAACTGTCCTAGTCAAAGTCCAGACTTGGATCCAATTGAGAATCCCTACCAAGACTTGGATATATTTACAGACAACCTAACTGAGAGCAGTATAGAGAAGTATTTGTTTCTAAAAAGGATATGTGTGATACAGACAGCAAAAGACAGCTTTTAAAAATAAACATTCAATGCTCTAAATTGTATTTGTAAAAATATAAAATATATAAATAAAGTGTAGTCTTAAAGTTAAAACTTAATCATAATAAAAATTTTCTTCCCTTCATAAAAAAATCTGTTAAACCTGTTTGGGCAACCTTTGCTTATTTCATTTGAACAGCCCTCTCCAAACCCCTTATTTGACTAAGCTCCACTGCCATCCCATCAGCTGTTCTAAGTCCCTCCTCCTTGTGGTTTCCGGATAGTAACAGGCTGCCCAATCACTTAGCAGCTTTTTTTCACAGTGCTGGAACAAAAACAACAAAAAAAGGGGAGAGAGGGGCTATCAGTTCATAATGTTCAGGAACATTTTGAGGGGCTGGAAACCTGTTTTGTTCTTCTGGTTTAACTGCACAATTCTCTATTGTCAGAGCCAAAATACATCAGCACAAAAAAAAAACAACAAAAAAACAAGTCAGTTGAGGACGGCTTAAAATGAAAAAAAGTAGGGAACAAGCTAGATGCTGCTTTAAAGCTCGGCCAGTCTATAATCAACATGCATCCAGTTCGTGAACTACTACAAAAACAAGTCCTCTAAATTACTAACAGTAAGCCATGAGACAGTGAAGGAAGAGTCAGATACACTGATCAGGTGGCCATTTTGATGTTGAAATTAACCAACAGACTACAGAGCACAGCTCTGCTGCGTTTCAGCAACAAAAATTACTAAAAAAAAAAAAAAAACCTTAGCGTGTTGATGGACAAGGCAGCGAAATATAGACGGAAAGAATGTCGTTCTCGCTTCAACGACGACAATCGGTTTATTGGTGGAGTAAAACAAAAGAAAGCTTCTTCAGTTAACCTTACGTTATGTAAACAAGCTGCGTAAACGTTTGAGGGGGCAGTTTGACTCAACTCTCCCCACCTCCTACAAAAAAGCAAGCTGGACAAAGAAACCAAACTGGCACAAGGTGATTCATGTAGTCATGGATCTATTAGTGGTTCAACAAGATTGATTGTATCCACATAGCAGCAGAACAGCAGCTTCCTGGGGACGTTCTTTTCAAATACACACAAAAACAAACTAAGCTAATGTTTGCCACATATAGTGTACAATTGCTACAGGAAACTGTGACCGATGTGATTGGCTAATGGAGTTGTCCTGATAAGCAACTGAAGGTTCGCTGGACAGAAATAGCTAACACTTGGCTTTGCTAACAAAATGTTGTTTACACAAAAACAGCAATAATTCAAAGAGAAATTCCGATATGTTTAGTCATACACAGACTACTGAACAGCATTCGTTTTAACAGCTCACACAGCACTCAGGCACACATGACGGATATTACCACATATTGTTGTTTATGTTCAGTTAAGAAAAGGATACAGTTTCACCACATCAGTATCCATTCGCCTTTTACCCGGACTCGGAGACGACATTTTTTGTGCTATTTCCACCGCAGAACGCCAGTAAGTCAGCTGAAAGCCAGCTCCCAGGAACGCTAGGCAGTCTAGCAGGCGATACTATCCGAAAGTTAACATTTGTTTTCCGAGATGTTCACGGCAGAACCTCCTCGCGAGTGAAGTGTCTCCGTCTCCGTGCTATTGAGGGATGTAGCTATACGTTAGATCTCTCTCCTGTTCACTGCCTTCTCTGCGATCTCACCATGGTTCTGACAAGCAGGGATCCCTCCGCGAATGACGCGATATATGTGCGACAAGAAACGCCACCATATATGGCCATGTTTGTAGTTTCTACAATGAAGGCAACTTTCCAGGGCCAGAAGAAAGTAATGTTAATCGTTTGAATGGTTTATTAATGTCTTATTAAGCATCTATACGCGTGAATATTTAATTACACTTGGAATACGAATTAAATAAATAAGGATCAAGAGTCTATTGTGATTATGTAACTGTGACCCAAATTAACAAATGCCTTTTATCTTAATGCTCCAAATCAAGCTAAGTAAAATTTATAAACTATTGTACACATTATTTCATAGTCTTTTGATAATATATGCACAAAAGTGACAACATAATTCCAGTAGCTGTAGAAAAGCATGGTGCAGGCATCATAAAATCACAACCATAGATGTGGATATAAATATGTCACGGTTTATTTTTCCCTTTGGGATTAATAAATAATCTTTGAATTAAATAAAAGTTTAAAAATTTCCTGGTAGACCACTGCGCTTATACAGCACTCAATAAAAGTTTCTAAATAATCCTTAACTAATGAAACTTCATGCTGGACTTAAAGCAGTATGGACTCTGTGCTTCTTAACTCTTCATCCAAACTCTCAACTTCCAAATAACAGATAACATTTATTTTTCATCTGAAAAGAGGACTTTGGACCACTAAAACAAAGTATTTTAATTGTTATTCTTTGATGAAGTAAAGCACATTTAACATAATCTTTGGTTTACATGGCTAAACATAAGGAATGCAAAAGTTTTATGGCAAATATGTCTCTGTGGGGCTTTTTCAAGACCCTCTTAAGCTCATTCCTGTTGCTTGTGTACATTTTTTTACCTCACAGTTTCCTTCCACTCGACACGCTCGATGTGTTTGGATGCAGCACTCAACCGGGTTCTTTAGCAATGACCTTTCAAACCTCACTATGAACAGTCTCAGTGACTTTCTACTGAAGGACTGTCAAGTCAGCATTCTTCCTTATTTTTCTGCTGACCAGAATATGTCAGCACCAAATGTTTTGTAAATCAATTTTGTAGTTTTACAACCTCCAAACAATCCAAAAAAGATATATATTTTTTTCATACAATTATTGTGTCCCCCAACACCAGTAATCCTTTTTTTTTGTTCCCTTTAGAAACATTAATATATTTTTAGTTATTCTCATGACTGCTGCTGTGTTTGCTTTGGTCTCTTAAGTCCTTTTAAAGACTGGCTTCTCTAAATGTCCTTTTTAGTGACTGCCTTTTATGTAGACTTGAACTCTAAATATGAGCTTTATGAGCGATTATCTTTAGAAATCAGTTTGTTTATACATAACCTATATAAGAAACAATCTAAAAGGCTACATGCTACAAAAATAGAAAAGGTAAGTTCAAATCTTTGTAACTCATTTTTTTCTGAAAATCTACCAAAATCATATCAGTTATCCTTGTCTTCCTTGATTTGAAAAAATTGGTTGAAGCCCAAAGTGGTAACCAGCAATTTAAAATAAAACACAAAAATCATTTAGGGATTTTATTTCTGATGCTTTTACAATTCAGTTTGTCATGTTTTAAACAGTATTTACTTATTATGTAAGAAATAAAATTTGACACCAACCTCTCAGAAAATTATTTTATTAAATTCCCTTCAGAAAGTCTAGGAAAACAAAGGTTAAAGAGAAAATGTAAAAAAAAAAAAATGAAACATGTTTTAAACAGGAAACATGTTTTAAAATCAAAAGTCTGAAAAACATAAACCTAAGTTGCTCACAGTCTGTTTTTCTTATGAGGTTGATCAATTCAATTCCAGCAAACAGCTACACATACAGCACATTGAACGACCTTTTATTGTCACCTATAGGGAGATTTATAATGAAATGCCTTAAGAACTACACGGGTATCAAATTGTTATAAAGTATTGTTGTGTTCTTTCAACCCAGAAGAAAGACACTCGCCTTCAGCAGGACTCATGAATTAATAAATTCCCAATTTGTGCCCGATTTTTGTAAAGGGAAAACACAACATTCTTAAAAGCCCAAAGAAGTTGATTTTACATGATATAGGCCCTTAAAAAAGATCTTCTTTCCAGTGTTGACGCAAACGGCTTTTTCACACAAAGATATTTATCTTCTTCTGTTTTCTTTAAAAACATGACATTGACACGTCCTCCAGGCGGTTCATTACAGGAGTCCAATCACTTCTCCACAGCTTCCAAAACGTAGACCACAGCAGAAACAAATCCAGCTTCACGATGCCTTGTATTCACACCTTTAGCTCAAATTAAAACTACGAGGTTAATGTTGATTTTAAGTGAGAAAACAACACAAAAAAGAGCATAATTGTAAGACACAGAGAAAATGCAAGGCTTTCAAAATAGTTAAGAACAAAAATCTAAGTGTAATCGGAGTTTGTTAATTAATTAACTTAGGGGTTCTCCTGTTGCATGCATCGAACTCCAAAAACAAGACAGTTTACTAAAATCGATTACTGCAATTTAGAATGTGTGTCCCTCCTCTCACTAAGTGACCATTTAAGATTTGTCTTCGATTTCAAGCTTATAATCTACTTTGTCGTCATGTATCAATCTCAATAAAACACATTAAAAGGTGTGGTTGTAATGTCAAAGAACGCAAACAGTATATTGAGTGTGAACACACAGCAAGGCATTGCACAGTTAGCAAAAGTGAAGTGTTTGTAACACCACAGGGAATCCGTTAAAAAGAAAAAAAAAAAAACATAAAATTCCCTCAAGCAACACTTTATTTTATAACAAATACAACAATAAGGAGTGACATACATAAATAATATATGATTCTCCTTAAATGCTGAGATGAATCTTTTGGTGACCTAAAGTAAAAACCAGGTAGGGTGATAGCTTTTGGATCTAAATGTTCTGAGGCGAGGAGGATACCTGCCACTGACGGAGGATAGCGAACACTCTTTTAGTCTTGTCACGAGGGCCCTTGCAGGAAAACAAAAACAAACATGGTTAACAGTTCTATTTGTTTCCTCCACAAACCGTCAGATTAGACCTTTCCACTTACCTGTGCTGGTGTGCCACCTTGTGCATTGGAGTTCTTCTTTGTGGGCATGAGGAGGTCAAGAGCAGCTTTCCAGGCCTGCTGATTAACTGTTGAAGTTGGAAGTAAAGGCGATGCCACCCCTGGGTCCATGTTCTCCTTCCCCTCAGAGATCCAGGGACACCAGTCTCTGTGTTGAGCGAGGGGATCAAATGCTCTCTTGGGCAGAGGACCCCCCTAATATTTCAGAAAAAAATAAGTTAAAAAGCTGTTTTTAAAAAGAGCTTTTGTAAGATCAAGGCTAAAATATTGCTTCTAATCAGATATAATGTGAAAATTATAAATTTTGTGAAACTCATTTTTTTTTTAAAAATGCTGTTTTTTTTTCTCAAGAAAAGAATCCTGGAAAGCATAAAAATAAATATTAACAATTACATTTTAGTGGAGATTATTTTTACTTAATATGGAACTGAAAACTCCACGTTTATTACTCTTTGCTGATTAGGAACACTGTGAAAAAGTGTAATTAATAATTTAAAACTTAAACCACCAAATTGCCTTTTTTAAAAGAAATTTTATCTCCAATTATCTTTTTTTGTGTGATGTTTTGGCTGTAGAAAGTTGGCACCATAAGAAAATGTACAGCAAGTGCAGCGGGTCACCATCTGGACATGATGCTTAGAAATAATGTTAAGTCTTACTGGACCACCAGTGGATGAGAGACACAGGCGTTTGGGAGGGTGTAGACTGGCAGTGCCATCAGTCCCTGAGCCAAATCCCTGTCCTCGATTTCGAGTTGCAGGTCTCTTGCCCCTGCTTAAAGGACTCGGCAGCTCTTCGCTTGGACTAGGTGAATCTCTGCTTCGGGCACGCAAAGCCACTGGAGACGAGGTTCCTTCATCCTGCACCGAACATAAAACAGGTTCAAAAATGATAAAAATTAAAGAGCTTATGAAGTTTTGAACTAGACCACAAAAGACCACCGTTTATGATTAATGAACAGTTTCATAAAATGTCAAAAACTATAACATTGAAGATAAAATTAGCATTTTGCCATCTTTTCAATTTGCTTTTCATACTTCTCATTGTTTTAAGTTATTTTACTGTCTTTTCTCTGGTTTCCTTGAAAGAACTCGGGATTGCATGGTTTACTTGTAGGCCTAGAGAGGGAACAAGGACTGACTATAGACAGAGAGGAAAACAGACTTTGAATCCCAAAATGTATTATCTTAACCAAAATGTAATAACAGGTCCGAGGAAGGAGCAGCCAGAACTGGAATGTCTGTGATGTCAGAGTAACAAAACTCTGCTACCGGCACCATTTCATAAGGACAACCACCAGAAAAAAAAGAAAGACTGCATCTTTGAAGAAATCTGGGACCATCTGCTGTTTGTGTACCCACGTCAATAAAGAGTAGCTGCCTGAATCGGGCCGTCCGAGTTCTATCTAAGTTAAAGGTTCGTGATCAGACACGGGTTGTCTCTGATAAATGATTTCCCTTTCCCTGCTCTGCAGGAGAATGGATATGAAACTGTAGTTCCTTAAGCCTGAGGCATGTGTCAGGCTGAGAGTTGCTACCCTTTTCATTCTAACTGTTGATAATAATAGTTTGTGTCTTGGCAGCAAAAACACATTTAGGATAAAATAATCTATTGTTTTTTTTTTTTTGCTGTGCTTTTTTGTTTCTAGTGTTAAACAGTCAGAATGTTAACAGGTAATTGATTCGGATGAAAAAATTTGCTTCCTCTTTTTTCTCCACCCAAACAATACTTCAATTGCAATTATGTTTCGGATTTCTTGCATCAACTACAAGCATTCAGATCTTTTACTCCTGGAATCTGAACGTCAGTTTCTCAGAGATTTGAAGTGTGATTATATTGCAAACGAAATGAATTGCACAGCCTTATTTTAAATTCTAATCTTTTTCCAGACAGGTTTTTCCTGATCTAAGTATAGAATAATTATCTTGCTGGCTTTATTTTGCTTTACCCGACAAGCCAGACTGAACCGTTCAAGCTTGGCTTAAGCTAATCGCAGTGACAAATTAAAATGTCAGCAGACATCATGAGAAACCACAACATCTTAAGCTTTAGATGTTGTTCCTCTTTCGAAGATGAAACGATAGATTCTGATAAAACAGAAATGATAGCAGCAGCTAGGAGTGCGTCCTCTTGAGCTGCCATGTTTATTTTGGTTCGGCTGTGGGCTTGGCAGCTCTTGCTTTTTGTCACAGCTTTAGTTGCTGCCTAAAAACCATAAAACTGCGACATGATTCCTGTGCGTTTCTGAACACACAAATTCCGCCAACGTTCAGCTTTTTGGCAAGTTTCTTGCTTCTTCAATCAAAGAAAAAAATATCTAAAAAATAAACATTTAAAATTGACATATTCCTGAATTCATAAACGAGACCAGCTTATTAACTGGTTTTGTTTAATGTTGGCTTACAAACAATAACTTGTTTCAATTGCCTTTCAGCACATTTTATTTCTTATATCCAGGTGGTTAAAATACACCAAATTTCATAAATTACGGAAGTAAGAGTAAAAGGGTTCTTAGTAAAATGGCTACTCAAATACTGAGTAATAATTGGGGGCTTGTAACATCTGATTTTAGGTTTAAAATGATGGAAATCAACTGGAGAGTTATGAGAAAATTATAGCATTTCAAGTTATTAGAACAAAGTAAAAAAGTAGGTGCGGGTCACGATACAACTTTTTCATTTCTGATAGGATACCAATATTGACCCGTTAGAATATCAGCACGAATCACGAATAGTGAATAGTGATAGTGAATGAAAATAGAGGAGATTTTAGCTTCGGACCAAAGAAAATTGATTCAAGTAAGAGTAGCAATTCTGGACATCTAGAGCAGTGCTTCTAAAACCTGCTCTTCGGGTACCACGACCCTGCAGGTTTTAAATGCCTCTCTGTTGTTGCACAAATGATTCAAGTGATTGCATGACATCCTCAGCTGTCGACCGACTGCTGCAGAATCTTGTTAATCATTATCATAAATGAACCAACCACGGATCCAGACAATATTCTACATTAAATCCTGAATGAAAACTAGAGCAAGGAAGACAAAACGGGACTCTACAAAAAGATATTGTTCCAATAAAATAAAAAGAAATACATATATGTGTAAATAGATAAA
Organism: Jordanella pulchra; assembly: GCA_034780135.1. Taxonomy (NCBI): domain Eukaryota; kingdom Metazoa; phylum Chordata; class Actinopteri; order Cyprinodontiformes; family Cyprinodontidae; genus Jordanella; species Jordanella pulchra. Next base: position 10,539 of record JAUZNJ010062915.1, read on the forward strand.
CTATATGACTGTTTCTAAAAGATCCACTTTCGTAGAGCTTGCCTGGTCACTGCGGGTGGAGTCCTGGCTCCTAAGCTTCATGCGACATGGAGTTGTTGGAGCTGGAGCGGATGAGGCTGATCCAAAAACATCTCCATCAGAGGCTGCTGATCCTGGTGCAGGCCCCGCTGTGGAACCAGAGGGGCCAGCAGCATTTGTTGGGGTTTCTGTGTCACCTGCTACACCTTCTATCTGATGGAAGTTCCACAAGCCGACCTTCCGCATACAGTAGGAGCAGGAGAGGGTTGGTAGGCTCATTGCATGCAGAGCTGGGCTGAACGGAGCCAAGACTGCATTAGTTACTGTGCCCATGCAATACACATCAGTATAGAAGAAAATTCCTCTTACTTTGCTCCCCATCCGCAGATGGAGACAATGCATGCAGACACCTGCACAGCCAAAGGTTCAGAGCATGGAGTCCCTCCCTTTCTTTTCTGTTCCTCCTCAATCAACTGCAGCACAGTGCTGATAACATCCTCAGTGAGAGACTGCGGAAAAACAAAGCAAAATTCACCGGACCACAATTATGTCAGAATAATTGAAAATAGATTATAATATTTAGCTTAAATCCTCATACTTTTGAAAGAACACTTTACCATGGACTTCAGTAGCTCTGGACTTATAGCAGGCAGCTGCTGTGCCAGGATGCATGTGCTCTGAAAGCGCTCCAGAAAGGCAGTAAGAAGCGTTGATGGTTCAGAAGATGAAACCAACCAGAACCGCTCTAGGAAAACAAATATGTTGTTACAAAAGATGACTGCAGCTTGGTTATATCAGCTGTAGCTCAACGGCTGTTCCTACCTGGACAAGGAAAGTCGGGCCAAGGACAATATTTTTCATGCTGCGTCTGAAGCTGTCGCGATATTTCTGCAACTCGAGTTTTATCTATTAGAAAAATCAAAAAGATAAAACTTTGCCTTAATATAAACCTCTTTCTAATCACATTAAACAGCTCTAGCTCAGGAAAAGTTGATCGCTTGAAGCTGTGCTTACATTTCTCAAAGTCTAAAGTTGGTTGTAGGGATGCACAAAGGAAAGTCTGGCAGCTGGAGCACTTTAGCATATCATTACCAACGTTGATCCAACCATATCTGGCACACATCAGGGGCGACAGTATGTGTGGCTTGGCTGCCCAATTCATACAGTACATTGCTAAGGAGAATTTACAGTACTTTGAATAAAAACAGAAATACTACTATTGTTAGGATTAATGAAACAGTAAAACAAACATCTATTAGCTGAGAAATACCTAAAATAACATGCAATGAGAAAAGGATATAGAATACGACTCCACTCTGGAGAAAAAAGCTTCATTGTTTGTAGTCTCACAGGGTGCTAGAGTGTCCCTTTTTGCTTCCAGATCGTTTATATCTCCCTGTTTGCTGAAAGTACATAAATAAATGTTGATTTCAGACATGATCAGCAACAAAATATTATGTTTTCATCCTTAGGAACAGTGCAAACAATCCCATTAGGTATACAATTCTTAGTTGATAGGAGAAAAATGGTTAAGAAAAAACAGAACAAACACAATTAATTTAATAACAAGATTTCCTCACAGTTTATAAGGGTTTTCATTTTTAAAATATATATTTCTTTTTTTAAAATATAACATTTTCTCAAGCTTAAACTTTCAGGTTTTTGATACCTTTTCATTCAATGTTGTCAGAATAAGAAAAGAAGTATGAAGAAACAAACTGGACTTAAAGAATAAGGCTGACACATGGATGAATGGATGGATTATTCACAAAACATGGATTATATGGAGGGAACAACTGATGGTTGAAGGGGGCAGACAGAAGAATAAAGAAAGATGGAAAAATGGAGAAAAGTGAATACAAACAGATGAAGCTGAGACAGATCATCATCCAAACTATCAATAAACAGATGGATTATATAAATGAACAGATTGCTGATTTTATCAGTAGACAAAAAGAATAATGGACAGAATCATTGATAAGAGACTTGATAGATGGAAAGAGTAGAAGACATAAGAATTTACAAGACAAAATGTGGGTGAATGGATGGATGGGTGACGAAAAACACATAAACAGATAGACAGGTAAATGGGTGGAAGACTGGCTAAAAAGACAGCGGGATGGAGATTAAAATATATAAACACATCTGCAACACTTTGAGGCGTAAACGTTTAATTTTGACAAGACTCCCTTATGTTTTTTCCACTTTAATTGGATTTTTCTTGTTAAATGAAGGCTTAATGAAATTGTACAGCAGAAAAGTTTTACAGATAGCTCCGGAAATATTTCAGATGCGACATGGCTATATACTCATGCCCTGCCTATCTAGACCAAAGCAAAGCTAAAGAGGAGACGGGGCTACGATGAGCTGCTCGGCTAGTGCCTAACCAGTTAGCTAACTTAAGCATAAAGGAAAATGCGTTCTTGATCGCATTAATCACCTATTGCAGTTTGCGTTTACTGCAGATACCCCCTCGTTGAGAAGTTCACGGACTTTTTCTGGGGAAGTCAGGCTGTTTTTTTGTTGGTTAGAAATACCGATTCTGTCTCCACGGCTCCCTCCGTCTGTCGCCATGGTCGGTTTCAAATGGCCTCCTCCAGAAACTAGGAACTAAGAAAATACGTTCCCATGTTCAAACAATCAAACCAAGCAAACACATGGTAGCATGCGAAATACTTTGGAACCACACTTCAATCTTTATTTTCATAAATAAATCAACAGTCTGGATTTCCCAAGCAAAAGTTTCCTAGAGAAAGGTATATTTACATCTTTAATAAAAATAACTAGGTTTAGTCGTTATAAAATGTATCTCCTGAAAAAATACGTAAATATAAAATCTAATAAAAGAATAAAACATTATTTATTAAAAAAACTATGCAAAATCAATTCAATTATGGATTTTTTCACATTTCTTTCAAGGACATCAAGGACAACAGTGAGCTATTCAAAAGATAGTTAAGCAACATCCGAGTGTCTTCAGTATCTGGTGCAAGACAAACAGATACTGAAGATCCTTCCTGCCTACAGCTATCAACACCTACATTTGGTTTTTAAATCTGCTCATGATTTACTGCAACATTTAATGTACATTTGAGATTAATTAAGTATTTCTGGGTTGAATTTTGAATTGAATTAAGTAAAAAAACAAGTGAACAAAACTAAATCTACAAACATATATTTTATACATTATTCTATAATACAATAATATATTATAGTATACAATAATTTGTTATACAAGATGTATCATAAATAAAAAGTTGATTTGTTAAGATTTATTTGAATTACTAAAAGCTCCTCAAAGCCATGTTAAAACATATAACAGTTCTTAACAAATTTTATCAAGTATATTTCAATAGCATTAGGGATTTTTATTTAATAAGTAGCACAAAGTCGGTGATACCAAAAAAACAACCGCCTTGGGAAAGTTGACTGAATATTTGTTAAGGTGGAGGTTACAAATATCCCTAAAAGAAATTATAGAGTCGCTATTTTTATTTATTATGCAGACGTAACCTATTTTCTCCTCTATTCATACACACAAACGGTAGGTGGCGCTAAATACTCTTTCACGTTGATTCTCTACAGCCAGTCGCTGTCAAACAGTAGAAAAAGAACGGTGTCATCACCGGTGGGGCGAAAAGAAAATTGTCTGATGGCTGCTAAATAGCCTGAAATACGAAATGAGGCTTGTGCGGTTTAACAGTCGTAGTAATTTTCCCATGTGACACCTAAAGGGATTGTAGCGTAGAGGGAGAAGACGGAGACGAAAGATGTCGGACGTTGGAAGCGCTGACAATTTAAAACAGCTGAATAAATTTGAGAAACTGACAGGCAGGCCGCCGCACGGAGGAACATTAGCAGGTCGGTCAACAACAACAAAAACATTCAAATAATCAAAACTGTTTTATCCTAGATCAGAACATGTTCTCCACTCAGTTGACCTAGTCAGGATGTTAAGAAACAAGTGATAAACATCATGCTAACAGCTACTCATTACATTTAACAAGAACATTCAGATGTATGTTGGATTAACAGCAGCAGGGCAATGTTGTTTTCAGAATGGCTAACATCACCTTGGTAAATGTTCAGTTTCATGCGTGTGTGTTTCTTTTTAAGTTGCGCTGCATGAGCTTTTGCATGTTGGATAAGAAATAATGAAATCGTGTCTAACATAATTTCCGATCACTTCAGATACAGTTTAAACCTTCTCAGGTACGTCTTTGGTTTGTTAGATTGGTATTTGTCCTGAAACTAAATGCTTTAATGGTTGACTCAAGAACTTGGCACCAATTTTTCGCCCTAACCGCGGATCTTCTTTATGTTAACATATTTTGTTGTGGAAAAAGTAATTTTATCCTTAGATACTTCTTGTGTTTTTCTTTTTTTCTTTATGGAAACATTCCAGACCATCCACCATATGGTATTATTGTCAGACAAGGATTATTAAGTTTAAGTACAATATGTAGTTCTGTATCAATTATTTCATTGTAAGTAAAAAAGGAAAAACTGTCCAGTTTGTGTATTTTGTATTAAAGTGTCAACATTTTTTTCTATTTTAGAGATAAAGTTATATATTGGATGGCTGATATTTTTGACAGTTATTATCATTTAATTTCTTCTATTTGCATCACCCAAAATGTGCATGAGTTTGTGAATTTATTAGTGCATTCAAGAAGCTCTGTCTTGAGATCAAGTGAGGTGCATGCAGTTCTGCTCCCACCAACGCTATTCATTGTTAACGTTTTGTTTTATTTATAATCAGAAGGTTATTGTTATTTAAATTGAAACTTGAGTAAATTCTTAAATGACTGTGTCTTTGATAAAAGGAGGAAGCAAAAAATCAGTATAGGCTTAAAAAAAAAAAAACATCAATCTAAAAAAATTGCCACCACTTATCAAGGATTGACTGGGCTGTTTTAAAATGATCTAAACCATCTAGAAAAAACTCTTTATCAGTCAAACTAGTTTTTAATGCATTTGCATTTACTTTTCATATGGCAGATTCAATCCCATGCTATGATTAGACTGCTCTAAAGCCCCATTATGCTTGTAATAATCCTTTTTTATGACTTTCTGCTATAGAATTTCTGGTTCCAAGAGTTGCAGCAACTTGTACAAATCCCAGGTCTGGACGATATGTCCAAAATTGATATCACGATACATTTCTTAATTTCGGTTGATATAATTTCGATATCGATGTAGAAAAAAATAACTTAGACTTAGAACTTGCTAAAGAGACTAATTATTGATTGATTCAAACTTTAGTTTAAACTAATAGAAGTTTAGTCTTCAGTATGTCTCTCTTGTGACGGATTGACTCTTCTACTTCCAGGTCCTCCGACTCCTCCTGCCCGAAGCGGGCATCGCTGCGTCGCTGACAACACTAACCTGTATGTATTCGGGGGTTACAACCCTGACTATGATGAGTCAGGAGGCTCAGAAAACGAAGACTATCCTCTGTTCAGGGAGCTTTGGCGGTACCATTTTGCCACCGGCTGCTGGCAGCAAATTCGAACAGAGGGGTACATGCCAACTGAATTGGCATCTATGTCAGGTGAAACATCTGTATATCTTGCCTGCTTTTTACATTTAAATACCTTTTATTGACAGTAAAGCATGATTTCTTCGATTTTTATTTATTGTGTTGTCTCTCTCCAGCTGTTTTGCACGGTAACAACCTCCTGGTGTTCGGAGGCACCGGGATTCCCTTTGGGGAGAATAATGGCAATGACGTTCATGTTTGTAATGTGAAGTACAAGCGATGGTCGCTGCTCAACTGTAGAGGGAAGAAGCCAAACCGAATATACGGGCAGGTAGCTGAAGATTTCAGTTCTATTTTTTTTTATTTTTTTTTTATTGCACTCTAATACATCTTCTAAATCTCTCTCAGTATTTCAACGCCTCAACTTTAAGCCGTCGTAGCAGCATTCTCATTCAGATTACTCTTTTCCAGGCGATGGTCATTATAAACGGCTTCCTCTATGTGTTTGGTGGAACGACAGGCTACATCTACAGCACAGACCTGCACCGACTGGACCTGACCACCAGGGAATGGATCCACCTCAAACCCAACAACCCGCCAGACGACCTGCCTGAAGAAAGGTGCAGTGTTTCAAGAAAAAACAGTGGCCAAATGGTGGAGGATATATCCATTTATATTTATGTTTTTTGGCTCCAAAATCCCTTTGAGTTGACTTCCTGTCACTGTGTGTCACAGATACAGACATGAAATAGCACATGATGGACAGAGGATCTATATTCTGGGAGGTGGAACTTCCTGGACCTCATATCCTCTGGACAAGGTACTGCACTGCTACCTTATTTAAGTCGATATCAAAATATCCTATTTTGGTGAATGTTTTATTTTTCCTTTTTATAGATGCACGCTTACAATCTGGAAACAAACTCTTGGGAGGAAATCACAACGAAACCTCATGAGAAAATAGGTCTGTATGACGCCCCAGGTTCACGATTCATTCTGCTTTTTCTATTCAGAGCCGTTGAAAAGTAAATGTAGTATTTGAAGTGCGATTGTATTTATTTATTTTTTTCTAAGCAGAGAACCTTATTTCACCCATTTGATGCGATCCCTGTATGACTGATGGCAAACTTTACACTTTTGCTTTCCTTCCAAAATGGCTGCTTCACTGATTAATGCTCTCTTAACCCAGCCTGTGTGTCAAAGGGATTAAAAAGCGAAAAAATCATTAAAAAAGTGCAATGGGTGTTAATACTTACAAGACACTCTATAGAAAATCTTAATAGACATAGAACCGTCCTTCTTTTGACAGGATATCCTGCTCCTCGGCGATGCCATAGCTGTGTACAAATACGTAATGGTGAGACTGATCTTAACTAAGAAATATCCGCCTGCTTTATCTTACCTTCCACACTAACTTTTTTCCTTGTGAATTTTGTTGCTGCTCTAGATGTGTTTATCTGTGGAGGCTACAACGGCGAGCTAATACTAGCTGATCTGTGGAAGTTAAACCTGCAAACTTTCCAGTGGAGCAAACTACCAGCAGAGATGCCTGAGCCAGCATACTTTCACTGTGCTGCTGTCACTCCTGTTAGTAAGCTCTCTGTCTTTGCTTAGCTACCCTTGTAACCAACCTCCTATAGTCTCTTATGTCGAAGTGCTCAAAGCAAAACTTGATGAGTTCCTAATTTGAGGTTCATTTAGATAAAATACAAAAATAACATGTCATAATGACAGAATGATAATTGAATAGTTTCAGTCTAAAGGTTGGATGCATTCATTATGGATCATTTATTTAAACTATTATTTAGGTAGATTGATGCAACCTCGAGAGAAAACTGGGCTCCCCACCGATAATTTATTGTAGGTTTTCTCTCATCTACTCAGGGCTTTAGTCACACATTACAGTTTAGATATACTTAAATTAATTGGATAACTGCACTTTAAGATTTTGCAGAGAAACGATACACTTCAATCCTGGTAAAAAACCAGACCAAAGGGGACTAAATTTATTAGATAAATAAATAGTTGAATACTTTAGAAGCCATTTCAAATAAGAGTCAATAAGGGGATCAATATGAATAATTATCAAAAATGTTTGGTCATTTCTAAGTAATACAATGTAATGTAGAACTAACTGATTAGACAATAGTTTTTTTTAAATATTTTACATAGTTTGGTGTAATTGGTGTGCAGCCTTTGAACATTGTGGCTATTGAGCATTTTTGACCTAAGAGCCTTCCACTAGAAGCCATTAGTTTGAAAATTGGGCTAATAATTGTTTGTTTTAATGCATAAAATACAGCTTTTGTTGTTCTTTCCAGGCTGGCTGCATGTACATTCACGGTGGTGTGGTGAACATCCACGAGAACAAGAGAACTGGCTCTCTGTTCAAGATCTGGCTGACTGTGCCCAGCCTGCTGGAGCTGTGCTGGGAGAAGCTTCTCAAGGCCTTCCCTCATCTGACTTCTCTCCCCACCTTTCACCTATATAACCTGGGCCTGACAGAGGAGCTCGTAGAACGCCTTAAATAGGCAGAGACAGAAAGAAAAATCCCAGCAGGACACTGGATGATGCCTGATGTAGCCCCGCCTTAAAACCAAAAACAATGGGATGCCTTTTTTTATTTTCACTTCTTCCTTTTTTTTGGTCTTTTTTTTGTAGATATGGCAATGAGCGTAAATATTTTTGGAATATTGTATGGATTTTACTCAAATTCCTGTGCCATCACTGCATCTTTTTAGCATTTGGATTCTGGACATCATCTTTCAACAAACTGACAAGTCGTAAAAAAAATGCCATGACGGAAAAAAATCATTTTACTCTAATTTCTCCAAATGTTACAGATATTTTATAAATTCAGAGCAAGAATATTAATGGGTGTATATTTATTTTGGGACTTTGCTGGTGTCTTTCCTTCCATCATCAACTGATGTTACCATTTGCACATTTTCTTCATGGTCTTGTTGATATTTTTGTTATTTAATAGACTCTTTACACATCAGGGGCTGGTTATTTTGGTCTAAAGATGGAATGCATTGGTTTGGCTTTTTAACACAGTTCCATTGATACCATTCTGTTTTTGTCCTCTCTCCAGAGGGGATGTTCTCTGCTGAGTGTTGTCAGCTAGAATAAGAGTCTTGCAATTTGTCCTAAAAGTTTACAAAGATGGCCAAACAAGGAAACCTTTTCTCTTGTCTTGGAAATGTCAAAATGTCTTAGATTTATCGTTAATTGCATAAAACCTGTGGAAACACTAGATATTCTTCATCGGCAAGACAAAAACATTTACAACTCAATATGTCCATGTCCTTTTTTTTTTTTTTTTGGCTTAAAGGTCTTCATGAAGCAAAGTTAAGGTGAGTAGTTGTAAGTTTATTTCCAAAATGCATTGATTTCTAGTTTTATTTGGAAACCACTACATGTCACTGTGAATTGGGTGCTTTAGAAATCTTATGCTTTTATTTCAATAAATGATGCTTTTACTTCCTGTTAACTACAGTGGCTTTGTACTGGGATTTGCTTCAGTAGCACATTTGTTTTTCCTGCAGTGCCTTCTCCAAAGATATATTCCACAGATGGAAGATTTCTGCATGCATACGAGCCCTATTTAAATATTCCAGATAGTGCATAGAAGTTATAATTTTAAAAACTTGTTCTTTCCCCTTTAATAAGGCCAGTAACTCCACGTTGTACGAAAAGAATTGAGACTTTTACAATGTTTATCCAAATGATGCCAAATATCTTTTCACCTTTTGTCCTCTTTGTTTTTTTTGCATGAATTTCGCCTTCATTTTAATTTTTGCCCTGTGTTCCCAGATTCTTTAATGCATGATGCCTGCACCTGCTTTTTAAATTATCTTGTAAAGATGAAAGTGAAGGTTCCCTTAAAATGTTGTACAGTCAAATTTTATGAACATTGTCAGTTGTGAATAAAAGTATTGTCAAATAGTTTTGCTCTCAATGTCACTGGCTTGACTGTTTAGCATGATTAACCGTAACCTTATATTTATAATCTCTCCCTGCTTTAAGATGTATGAAATTGTTTTATAAAAAAAAAACAAAAAAAAAACCTAGCAGTTTCACTGTAGCTGACTTTTTCTCTTGGGGGCTCCAGATCGGAATAATTTTGTCCTGCAATCATTTAACTCTTGAATATTGGTACAGTTACGCCGAGAGCTGGACAATATTTCAAGATATATCGTGATATGGTTTAATATTGGTTAAATGACTTACACACATTTTCAATATACATCAGTCATTAAACAGCATTGGTCACTGTCTGATGTTCCAGGTTTTCATGTAGTTTTGTGTTTTTACTTTTCAAAGTTAATATGTTTGAGGATTTTTATCAACATTGCAAAGTATGTGTCATAAGTTTGTATAGACATCTGTTGTAGGCATTCTTGGCCGTCTAAGGCTTTTATATTTCCTACATAGGTATTAAAATTATATTGTATCAACCAAAATTAAGAAATATATCGTGATCTAAGTTTTGGAGATATCATCCAGCCCTAGTTACACCTTAATATACTTAAGTGTTTTTCTTTTCCCCTCATGTTTAATGTTTGGCAAACATTTTACATAAAAAAAATCAAGTTTATGGTTTATATAGCAAATTAAACTTGACTTAATTTTTCAATAAATGCATGCAATAAAAAAAAATCTCCATTGATTTATTCAGAAATTTATTATTTCATCAGCTTTTCAAAACATTACATTAATACTAAACATTCACACAAATACAAAGGCCAAAACATAAGAAATAGAACTATTTTCAGGAGACTAAACCATACAACATTATACTCGCAGCCCAGAAAAAAACATTTCTAAAGCTCAATTATTTCTAAAGCTCAGATTATTGTCTAGTTTTTGTGCCTCTGAAACTAGCGCCCCCCCACAAAAAAAAACAAAAAAAAAAAAAACAGGTGATTTTTTTAATGCTATAAAACTTGAACAGATGTATAATTTTCTTTCCGAGATTAACAGGAGCGTGGAGAAGGAGCGAAGAAATAAACTGCTAGAAGGATGAAGTACACCACTACTAGGGCTGTACCTGCAAACATATCAAAGAGGAATATAAATCAAAGTCGTCTGCTCAGTAAAACACGCTTTTTAGTTAGCTTTTCTACAAACATATCTGAGTCTTTAAAGTGGGAGTATTACTTTGTAACATAAGCAACCTACCCTGAAAATAGTCACATTTTCCATCCATGAAGATGTAGTTCACCAGAACAACGCTAAAGATGCTGGCCCAAAGATGGATATCACTGAACACAAGCACAAATCCCACATCCTAGATGCAAAGAAAGTTCTAAATTAGTATTAGATCAATCTCAGACTAGGCCATTTGTCACAGACATTGCATGCAGACATTAAACCCAGCAGAAAAACAACAATTGTTTATGATTTAGCAGGAAGCCAATACGGATAACACGTAATGGACATTTATACTCATGCTGAAGACTGGGGGGAAAGAAAACTACTAGCTTGTAAAACCCAACATTTATACAGTTTCCAAGAGGGTCAATTGTGGCTTTGTGAACCATATTTTTAGTGTAAGATTAGCCTGCTGCAATAAAAGATGATTTTTTTGTGCATTTTTTTTTTTTACAAAACAAGGACAATAAATATTGACAGCTCCGAATGAACAAAAGTTAAAGCATACTTACATAAAATGCATTAAACAGGACAAGAAGTGGTATCTGGATCATGCAAACCTGCACAGCAATGCAACTTCCTACTTCGAGGCTTCAAAGAAGAAACGTTGGATATTTTATAAACGGATTACTACAAATATATAAAAAACATATATATACAATAAAACAGAAGCCCCAATAATCTACTCTAACCTCAAGCTGATGTTGTTTTGGAGTGCAAACTGGATCCCATTGACAATCTCTGGTAGTTCTGGTACCATTGCCAACACAGTCACACCAATGAAGTACTGCAGGGACACAAGGTGCAGCTCATTTCAACTCAAGACGTTTTAGTTTAATCATTTGATTAAAGTTACCTAGTTAAGAAGTAGAGAAATAAATAGTGTGTTAACTACCTGAGAGATGGAGGAATGACTCAGTATGGGCTCTATGTTGACAGTGCAAAGGTCTGCACAGCTAGCCATGAGAACAGTGGCAACAATCAGCACAGCGAGAGCCCTCCATCTGGACCAGTGCACAACGTGATGACCTGTTGGCAACACCAAAATTCTTAACATTTTTTTTTCAAATAATTGTCTGCCATCCTTAAGTGAAATGTTTTGGTAACATTTTATTCATTAAAGTCAATCTATATCTAGATAATTCAGTTCAATACCTAGTTTTGAAAATGTTAGACACTAAAATATCAAACCTCAAGGCAATAAAAAGGTCATGTTTCTAGTCAAAGATATTTGTCACAGCACTTTCATTTAAAGTTAATTTCATCACTTTCACATAAAAGAATAATAACTTCATTACAACCCTCTACTCTCTCTTGGTTCACAGTTTCAGTATGTATGACTAACTCAAACTGTTAAGACAGTCACATGCAGATTGTAGTTACTCGGGCAGGTAACATGCAAAAGGATTTCAATATTTCATGCAAAGAACCACATGCTCCCCACACACCTTTCAGACTGTGGCTAGGTGCAATAATGCAGGCATTAATACACATGTTGGTAGGAACGAGATGAGCTGCTGTGACCTCACCAGTGGGATTGTTGGCGTTGGTACTTTGCTGTGCATACTGACCGTGAGGTTGGCCCCCGTGTCCATCACTGACATGGATATCATAAATGTGGGCATGGGTCTTTAATGTGAAAATGAGCCCGATCAGATATGATGCAGGCAGCAGGACAGAAATGGTGTATACCAGAGGTCTAGAAAACATGGATCATTCTTTCATGAATCCATACATAAGTAGAATAAAGAAAGAAAATGTGTTGCACATTGTAAACAATCCTGTTCATATCTGGACTTACTCAATATGGGACAGAATCAAATGTGGGTCAGCTGTACTCTGTTGGAAACAATAACAATGTCCCATCACTAGACACATTTATATACAAATTCAAACTTAACGAAGTAAAATAAAAGCATTGCTGTAAAAATCTTTGAATTGTTCTCCAAAAACGATGACAAAAATCTACCCACTGTGTCATAGTGGCAGTCATTGCAGATGAATGGTACAGTAGTATTGCCCGGGGCACTAGAGCAGTTTTCACACACCAGATTACCAAAGGTCTTTGAGAAGAGGGTCGGTGCAAACACACCTAGATAGAATAAAGCACATAAACCTTGTTAGGATGGATACAGACTGGAAAGTGTGGAGTTGTTTTATATCAATCCATACCTCCAATGGATATGAAGAGCAAAGCTGAGCTCACTCCAGCTGAGCGACTGTTAAATTTCTGTTCACTGTGTTTGATGCCTCCAATAGTCATACAGATACCCTACAAAAACAAAAGAAGTTATGACACTTGGATAGAGTGTAAAGTTCTCCATGTACATTTTATGCCTAACAGTGGACATTTGCTGTCCTCTAAAAATAACTCGACACACAGCCATCAAGTTCAACCATCTGATGATGTGATAAAAGGAAGCTGATCTGAGCCAGTCCATAGATCCAAGTAAAGTTCAATCAGAACAGGCCTGGTTGACCAAAGAAGTTGAGTTCAGATGGTCAGCTTGTCAAGGCTCTGATAAAAAGCTGCATCAAGTCCATCTGCAATGCTGGCCTACTACAAGAAAGCTTCTTCTAAAGAGGTTATACAAGAGGGTTTGAAATTTTGGTTTAAACAAATCAAATTGTGCTTTGACTAGTTTAAATTGTATGATACGGTCACATCCTCAGAGTTGTCCCTTGTGAAGATGTAATATTTAAAGCAGCCATCTTCACATTTCTCTCAGTGAAACTTACTGGTATGAACAGAATGCACCCAATGAGAGTCCCAGCCAGTGCAGATTTGACAATCTCCTCATAACATTTAGTGGCGGCACGATGCCCTCGAAGCAGCGCTGTGATGTAGAAGGTCATCTCTGTGATGGAACCAAATGTTGCATTGACCACTGCTCCCACCGCAAAGTTACTCTGTGCAGAAATGCTGAACAGACAACACCGGCAGAACTGAAACCATCACATATGCAACATGCAGCTCCTTTGCAAAATATATTCATAAACCCCTTAAACTTTCCCACTTTGTCACTTTAAACCCCCATTAAGTTGTTTAGTCCATTATCTCAAAATCAAAAGCAACCAAGGCCATACTGCAAAGTTATGCTAAAAAGGTAGACATTAAAGAAAAATAACAGCGGTAACTCAAACATCTTGCTTTAAAAATGGTGTAAACAACAATTGTTGAAGAAATAGATAAGGCTACATAATGTCCAAAAACACAACATGTAAAAGTCTCTAAAGTCTTTGGGATGAGGTCAGGGGGTCACCTTTATAAGGACAAGGACAGTACATCAACAGCTCACATTGATTACTATTGTTACAGAAAAGATTTAAAACTAAAACCGATTTTTACAGATGCTCTTTATCTCATCTTACTAAGTTTAAATTTGTTAAAAGGGCAAAGATCCAAATCCCTGTAAACGTTAATATTTTACCTTGCTATTCCCATGCCAATATAGTAGGACAGGGGAATGATGGAAGTGATGGCTATTGTAAACATCGTCTCTGCACTGAAGTATTTATGCTCACGGTCAGTGTAGCCAATGATTAAAGTCATAAAAACCAAAGGTAACAGGTCTGCAGAAAGAAATTAAGGAGAAAACAAACGGATGTAGGTTTTTTTTTTTAACGTTCTGAAACACTGTTTAATTAAAAAAAAAGCTTCACACATTCATGATTTGTTAAAAAGGATATTGAGAGCAAAAATGTTGATCCCCTGGACAGTGTATTTGTAGTAATACACATTAAAGGCCTGGTAACAGTACAAGACGACTCTGGTCTCACACAGGTTTGTCTGGAGGATACAAAAAAAAAAAAAAAAAACAAAAACCCAAAAACAAACAGTAAATGGAAGAAAACGACAAATATGACAACGTTTTGAGCTTCAGTTTGTATGGTGGCAGCTTGCATTGGTGTCATTTTGCAATCAGAAGTGATAAGATTAAAAAGCTACATAGTTGCAAAAGTAATTCAAATTATTGAATGACCCATGTTTAGAGCTTAACACAAAAATCACCTGCTGGCATCATTTAATCTGGTTTATGGTTATTTTAAAATAAAGTGCTACCAAGGACAAGGTGTTAAGTAAGTGGTGCTTGGAAAAAATAAAAAAAATGTCAAAAAGGAAAAATTCTAACAGATGCTGTAATTATGTCTTTGTACTCAAACCGATTCACAAAAAAAAGGATATTGTGACTTTATGTTGGATCCACATAAACAGGCATCTGAAAAAGGCCCTGAATGATGCAGAAAGTGGAACATCTTGAGACCTTTTACAATTTGAAGTTTTTTGTGATTTTCTAAGCTGACTTGCACTAATCCTATAACTCCTATATGTACAAAAAGATAAGAAACTCTGTCAATACCTCCCTTGCTAGTGGAACTAGGTGGGATTTGATGAAGAAAAAGGTATCAACGAGTTGTTCAGGGATTAAACCACAGAAACTGTTTTTCAAGAGAGAAAACTAAACATTCAATAAAGTGAATGAAGTTATGTTTTTGACTTGTAAAATGTTTACTATTGAACCTCGGTTGGCCCTTGCAAAATAATGACAAACAATACAAAAGAAAGGAGTTTTTTTTAAATAAAATCCATCTGTCCCAAAACCTATGGCTATGACTATATGTCCCAAGGTATCAGTGTTGGTGTGATGCAGTTTATGTTCCATTTCAGTTTGAAGAGCTGAGGGAACCTTATCAAGAGCATGGATCTCAATGTCCTCTGGTGCCATAAGCAGAACTGTGGTCAGGATGCGACTGTTCATTTTTGCAACAGGAATGGAAAAGACTGGAAGCCAGGACAGAACGCATGCAAGGGAATGGACCACAGCCAGAACCGGGTAACCCAGCAACAACCAGAGAAAAGTACTGAAGCGACACTGCAGAAACACATCAGAGATCGAGTTAGTCATAGGAAAATCTCAGAAAATTATTCAATCAGTTTGGAAACTCTTACCCAGTGCTTTGAGGTTTTCTGTGGAGGAAGAGGTGGAACAGGAATCTCAACAGGAAGGGGGGAGGACACCAAGAGTGGAGCACAGTCCTTGTCCACAGCTAGATCCTTATCATCTTGCTCATGTGGAATAATCTCACAGTTTGTTGGTTTCACTGCAGATATATTGACTAAATGACAGGCCTAAAATTTTAAGAGATCAGTCAATAAGGAATAGCTCATAAAATATATTTAGATTAAAAAGAAAAAACAGATTTATATGAAGTTACCCTCTGTATGGATTTTCCAAATGGCCAAAATGTATACCAGGCCAACTTTAAACAGACTTTACCTAAAAGAAGCGAAGCACAATCATTAAACATGCAGGAAAAAGAAAAAAAAAAAAAATGTGTCTCAATGATGCAGCTAGTTCTAGAATACAAACCATAAGGGGCACCGAGGACTGTAATAAACATCACAGGACAGATGAGCAGGTAGATTAATGAGGTCCACCAGCCAAATAAAAACACATAAACTATGTTCCCAAACGTGAAAACTGGAGCTGGAGGAATGAAAGCAGATACATTTCAGGACAGTGATTAATGTCACGTTAAAGATTCAATCACAGGGTTGGAAAATACATCGCAAACTAACCATTATCACAACACCACTGTACAGAATGTGCATTTTATGAAGAAATACCAAGACGGCAATAAACGGCAATTAATCGTTTAAATAGCAGGTGTGCAGGCTCTCCTGAAACCACATTTAGTGAAGCAACGTTTGAGAGGGTAAAAACATGATCAGACGATGATTGTATTGTCAAAATAGAAGAAATCAACCAGAAGCAGCTTTTACAGTAATATATTTTGTTAAGATGATCATAATGAACAAAGTCTTCAAATCGTCTGTCCTGAAGCTGAACAGACACAGTATCTAGGACCTAGAACCTTTGAATCCAAAGCACAAAGGCCCTTTTTAATCATTTATCTAATACTAGTTATGTGGTTATCGCTACATTTTCACATGTTGGCTCATTTGATCATATTTTCCACAACACTGTGCAGCCCTATTTCATAAAAACAAACACACAAAAAGGACCTTCTATATGCTTCACGATGCTGAGATCAGTGTGCAGTTCTTTGTCGATGTCAGATCTGTCTTCGATTGGTTTCTCGGTCACATTGCCTTTCCATTTTCTGAATCCAAACTGGAAAAGAAGAAATAGAGAAATTTTAATTAAAAGTTAAAGAACAATTATGGAGTAAAATTAGACTACAGTGTTTTTTTTTAAGGCAATCACAACATCTTTGTTGCAAAACAGCCCAATCACAGTCAGATCATCATTTACAGTTGTTCTGTTCAACATGTGAAAGACCAGATTGTTTCAAGCCTAAAAGGCGCTCTCTTGTATTGTTACCCCATGAATAAACTTCAGCACACACCTTAAAGTCATGCAGATCTCCTATAGTAAGTCAATAAGCTAATTGATTAGTCAAGCTTCAATGACAAAAAAGGTTTTCATTCATCTTTGTTGCATCAGGCATTCCTTTCATGAACAAAGCTGAAAGAAACTCATGTTTTTTATGTTTGAATGGCGGAATTTAGCAGCTAAAGAGGTGATTTGGTACAGTAATTGTCGCCTACCTTGTAGTTGTTAGCTTCTCTGTGTGCTTCCACCTCATTATCAACTCTGATTGTGGTCCTCGAGGTACCATCATGCCATCCTTCGTCTCCATGCTTTGGGGGAGAGTTCCCATGTGCCCCTATATGAATAAAAAAAAAAAAAAACTGCATTATAGTTCTCTCTCTAACAAGTAAACTATAAACATTTATAGACGTCAGAGAAAGGTGGTGCAGCTCAGAATATGTTACCTCTTGAGACAGCAAGCAGACATTTTGGTGTAAACTGGCAGAAATGTTGGACAGAACCATCCGGGGAGGGTGTCGCCAGCGCACCCAAGTCTGCATGATTGGGGCCAACACACAGCCTTTCAGGCTGGGTCTGCAGCCGTGGGAACCGTTGATGATGCTCAGGATCGCAACAGTTTTCTTAAAAATAGTCAACACATCGAACAGGTTTCAGAAGTGAAATAAATGATAAATACAAAAAAAATATGTAGACCTGCACATTTTAGATTAAGACAAAGTTTTTCTAAAAAGGCTTGTTTTATAGTTATGAACAGTCGACACATGAAGGTTTTAGGTTTTCCATCTGATTTGTGGTTTGTTATACAAGATTTAAGTTATATATATTGTGAAATGTTTTAAAAGTTAGAACGGTCATCCAGGGATCTGGGAACAGGTATAAATGTTACTGTTCAATATTAACTCTTGCCTCCATGCAAAATATACACAATAAAATAAAGAAATGTATATTAAAACAGAGCATGTGGATTGTTTGAGACAACCATGACTAATGACCTCCTTTGTAACTTGTGTGAAACTAACAAAAACCTCATGAGAGACACGAAGTGTCTTCTCTTAGTACGACCCACCAAAACATAATGGATGCATTACACCCCCCCACGATGAAAAATGTATGCATCAATCTGAAATTTAAAACAAATACATAGTGGTACTAAAACTATATGTTCTTTCTACATCAATAAATCTTTTCTATTCAGGTATAATAAAAAAGAAAAGGAAACAGCCCAGGATTACGAATCAAGTAGCAAGCAATTTATTTTAAAACCAATTTATCAACAACTACAAACTTTAGACTAATAATTACATTTATTATTTATGTCACATAGCCTACACATTTTTTGCAAAAACAATCCCCTGTAAAAGCAGAGACAAAAATGTAAATAACTATTAGGCTCCAAAATTGGCTTTCGAGGAATTTAAAGAACTGAAACTTTTAAAAGTTTAACATTTAGACACCTTAGTGGCGCAGGTGGATTTAATTAGCACGCTAGAAACGAACAACAAATAGATTTACTGAATAATACCAAAAGCAACATTTGCACATTGGTTTAAAAGCATAAAACACAGGTGTTCATGTATGTGTGGGGAATTGGGTGTTTTCAATCACCTGTTGATTCAGCCACAGATCTTTTCCGCAGGTTGTCGATATCTCCAGAAAGCAATGAAGACGCTTTAAATGACATGTCGTAGGTTTTCCTGCTCTCCAATGTGCTCTCGGTGCTTCGTCTCCTCTTTATGCCTCCAGACCTCCTGACTGGCTGCTCATTACAGAAAGAGACAGAGGGGGGTTGGAGGAGCTCAATCTGTGCTCTTTATTTTCTCCTATCACTGAGAAATTACACTAATTATCTTTACTCAGCTTTATTGTATGATTTATCATACTTTATTTCATATGCATTTTATATAAAGCCTAAATTATTTAGATTTAATATTTCACTTTTGTTTTATTTGGATTTTATATTGCATTTAATGAAAGAGCATTTAGCGCCACCCAGTGGTTCAATGTAGGCAAGGTGAAATAAAGCTACAAACTCGGCTAGTGCTGATTTAAACTTTACATATAAAACTCATTATATACAACAATCATGAACCAGCATTTGCATGTAATAAAATCTATTTAATGCATTTAATAAAATCCTGAATAAAAAGCATAATAACTGCAAAAAACATATAAATCCAATGAATACAAATGTTAAGAAAAAGGTATGTAAAATGCATCACTTATACAGAACTTGAAAATAATGAATGAACGCAAAAAACTCCCATATTAATTCAATTCTTGGCATAAACAAACAACTCTATGTAGTTTAAATATTTACAAAAAGTGATACTTTTTAAAAACTTAAAAAGTATTTATACACCACAGACCTTTACAGATTTCCATCACATTACAATATGCTTCAATGTGCTTTTTTGAAAGACCAAGTATTGCTTATTAGAAGAGACTAAGTTGTACCTAACATTATTTTTTTCTTACATATTAAAATCTTTAAAGTGTGGTATCCATTTGTATTCATCACCCTTCAAATTGATAATCCTGAAAAGAATCCGGGTTCAGCCAAGTCCAATCAGTGATATAATGCTCCAGTGTGTAATTAGATCTGAATATAAACCCAACTGTTCTGTGAAAGCCTCATAGCTTTGTAAAAAATGCTGAAGAGCTTTATGGAGACCATAAAACACAGCAGAGACCTCATACAGGGAGAATGCTGGCGGGTGGGGGGTCAAAGCAGAAAAAAATGTTCCAAGGTTTAAGCATTTTGAAGTGTAACTTACCCCTAATAAGAATCAAACCCTTCCACCAGAAAAAAAGAGTGGTCAGAAAGAGAGAAAGTGCCAGCTAGCATGGTTTAGCCTGAACCATGGGCAGCTGGTGGTTCCACCTTGGGTAGTTTTCTTAAGGTTGAGGAGTTTAGCGATCCCAAAGCTGATGCTGCCTCGGTGGCGGAGGACAGGATGACTGGGGAAGGCTATGTCTAAATACAGAGGTATCATGGCAACACCATGTACTTGCTTGTATTGTCTAAAAATATGAGAAAATTCAACCCATCCTTCATCCATTTAGGGTAGCACTAAGATGGTTTTAGTAAAATATCCGAGGTCACATTAAAGTGTGAAAAAAATGAAGAGTAACAAAGTATGCTGTAGGCTTGGTTTATACATAGCAATACATTTTTTGAGGTAAGTTACAGTGGATCTCTGCTCAGTTGATCATCTGAAGATGACCTACATGTCTATTCACCTGAACACACAGGTAGGGTGAAGAGAATTAATCAGGGAAGCACCATTGGGGTGATGGAGAGATTCGCCAGAACACCAAACTAGTACACATACCATTTATGGTGGTATCTCTTAACCAACATCTTCAAAAATCACCTGAAAAAATATAAATTAAAACAGCAGCTGTTCTTTAACTCTTGGAAGTGTCAAACCTGCTCTATGAAACCAGTGTAATGGCAGACAGCAGCCTTATTGTGGCAGTACCAGGCTGAAAATTATAAGCCCCACATGCGTCACGCAGACAGGATGTGAGGGGTTGGCAGGTCCAACCTAAATACCCACCCCCCCACCCCCAAAAAAACAAAAAAACAAAAAAAAAACAAAACAAAATACTATATTAGAGTCTGGACTCAAGCTGAAAGCAAAAATAGTAATGTGGTTGTCCAGACTAATTTACAGAGCACTGAAAACTCCAACCAGGCCTGTTTCTGTGGTATTACCTTTATTTCAATATAAAAACAAAGCAAGTATAGCTGCACAGTTAAGTGATAAAATTTAAACACAACACTGCAAATCTGTTAACCGAATACAAAATCAAAAGTATTTACTTTTCAGAGCATAAACATCTCTTTTTTTATTGAATATTTGAATAATTCCTGCACATGAGCTATGCTACATTTCAGTTATTAAAGGTGTAGTAGCAAATAGCTTAAATAAAGTTACATATTTTCACTAAGTACATACAAAAGCAAGGTTTAATGTTAGCCATGAAACAATAGACAGTATACTTTAACCTCATTTTATCTACAGTAAAAATAAAACTTACATACCACTTTGTTTTTGGTTAAAGCACAAATAACAGTGGAAGATTTATTTGAAAGTAAAGAAAAACAGCCATGTCATCCCTTTTTATCCATCAGCCTTGCAGAACATATATGCTGTATAAAGAATATAAACAGTGCCTTAATTTATACAAGGGGACAAATATTTTGCAGAGAAACTGACCTTTCAAAGCATCTGTGATACAGACGAAAACACTAGACCAAAGAGGAACAAGAACATCCACAGTCCACTTTAAGCACAATTTCTACAACAGTACATACATATTTGTTTTTTTTCTAAATATACAAAAAAAGTGGAAATGAAAGGGGGTAATCTGAGAAATGCAGCTTTACTAAATAAAAATGTTTTTCTTCAAATAAAACACACAGAGATGCGCTGTTGCACCAGGCAACAATTCAACTATAAAAGACGACACATAGTTTAAACAAGAAGTCAAAGAAAAAGATTTATAAAACACTGTAGCACAAGAAGAGACAGGTCAATAGATTATCGGTAAAACTCAAGTGAACAAACCGAGCCGGAAACTTAAGAGTCTATTGCAGTCTTTACTCTTCTGCTGTGAACTTTTGCTCTATCGTGTAGTGTTACATGTCAAGGTTGAACTAAGTCATTCTCTAATATTGTTAATACTAGAAACTGTGAGTTAGAACATCAAGTTAGCTCATTTTTTAGTTCCTTACAGGAAAGCCATACATAAAGGAAACAGTATCAACATGAGTTCATTTAAAACAGTAAAATAATCTTTGACTGGGACATCACTGTGCTATTGTACTGACCAAAAAGGCTGCAGGAAAGAAAATGACACATTTTGTTGTTGGTGTAGACTGGCTACAGGTATACAGATATGCAAAGGTTTTAAAAGTTAAGTGAAATCTTGATCCTAAAGCATTCTAATAAAATTCCAAGGAAAGAGACAGTGGAGAGAATCTGGGATTTTCAATGGCTCTGTAAAGCACAGAATAATTTCCAAATCATGATATTAATCAAGTTATGCTGGCAGTAAAGAGGCTTTTGTCCATTTCTATTTCTTATATAACATTACAAATCCAGCTTCTTTTTTAAATTTCTGAACAAAATCAACTGTTATAATGTAGAAGCTAAAGTATGCCTCTTAAGCTAACCTCCTGGTAAGCTAGAGCCATCATAAAACTATGATTACTACCCAGCTAGCTTGCTGACATAACAGATATTCTTAAAATGTCACTCTGCTGCTGTAATTTTTCTGCACTTAATAAATCAGAGTAAAACATTTATTGTAATTCTTATTATCTTCCAGAACAGATAAAGAAACTCTGGTGGACTGATTGGTGCATCTCTATAGCTAACATTATACTTCAGAACTAGCCAGCTATTTTAGATTGTTTAAGGGGTATTGTCAATAATAGTTGTTTCCCTGTTTAAAATAAAAGCATTTAGCCATATTATACATATTTTATTGAACTTTTTTAAAATCTCCATAAAGAATGTTAGACTTAATGTTTTCACAATATGAGAACCTTTTACCCACCCATGCTTAAAAGACATTAACATTTTAGCTGCCTGACCTGTTTTATTACATTGCTGCTTTAGAAAAGCATAGAACACAGAGTATAATGTACAGAATACAATATAAAAACTAATATTTTCTAAAAATATTTACAGATTATTTTTTTCTTTTGTTTCTCCATACATCCCTTGCACACTCCCACAGACACTCACACAATGTAAATAACAGACCTAAATCTGACCACATTTAAGACCCTGGTGTTGTTGGGTATGGTGGATTTCAGAGGAATCTTTTAAGGTTACCCCCGGTTATTGTTTTTTTTTTTTGCTTATTCTGCTGTTTTAAAAATCAGAGTCAGCATCCATAAGCTCTGCTTCCATTAAATTGGTCCTGGAGTGGATGGGTCCATAGCCAGCCCTGCGGCCCGCTGGTACCCGTGCCACATGAGCCATTCTCTCTGACAGCCCGTCAGGATGATCCATCCCTCCGGAGTACATTGATGATCCACCAGGCTGCCAGCTTGAAGTCAAAGGGTGACAACGTGGCCTAAGACCCAGGTTTTCTTGGTAATCAACCCGGTTCATCAGATAACTATTTCTACTGCTCTGGCACTGCAGATAAGGACATCTCTCCTCACAAGGTTCAAAATCTGGTAAAGAGCCTGGCAGATTCTCCTGCTCCAACATCTGCTCCCTCTGCTGTTCATGCAGATTGGCCACCAGGCTTGGATGACAGGGAATTTTAGGCAGTCGGGGAACTGTGCTGCGGCCAAACTCTCGCTGAAGGCAAGTCTGGTTTTCCACCACCTCCTCAGGCTTCCGCACCTCCTTCCTTCTTTTCTTCTTCTTCTTTTTCCTCTTTATCATCTCAGGTGATATCTCTGCCTCCACCATCCACAACTTGTTTCTCACCTCTAGAGGGGGTACTGTTGGAAAAGAAGGAAAAAACAAGGGATTAAATAAGCTACAAATGAAACCAAACGCCGTTAACATGAATAATTTTGCAGAAGTGAACTTTTTTTACAACTTGTCATGTGATAATTATAAATTCCAATGGTATATTGTAGTTATAGTGATCTACAAACTCAAAGTAATGTATAAATGTGAAGTAATTTTCCTTCCACTTCACCATAATGTGCTACATGCTGTTAGTCTGTCTCATAAAGACCATATAAATTCAAGGAAGATTGTGCTTGTAAGCCAACAAAATTATATTGTTCAAATGGTATAAATACTCTTGTGAGACTCTTGTAAATCAACAAAACGTAAGCAGAGGAGACAAATGTCAGAATACGCTAATTCTGTACTCAAGCTGCCGCACACCCAAAACTCACCTGGTGTTCCAGTGGGAGTGACAGAAATGTCCTGAGGTAGTATGGCTCCACGTCTAGCGACCATCTTGGTCACGTGTAATGCCCAAGCTGATGAAACATCATTGGACGGCTCGTTCAGGTCAAAATTAATTCCAGCTATGAAATAAGGAATCAGAGTTAAAAAAAGAGAATCATCTTACAGCTCAAGACAATTAAAGAACCCTAAAAACACAAAACAAAAAAGCACCATTCCTCTGGAATATATTCTATATATGATAAAGTTACCATGCATTTCTTTATCTTAGTTTGAGTATTCTAGTTAGTGCAGCCATTTTAAATTGGTGGCAACACAATCCATTAAATAAATAATTAAGCTTTGTCCATATTTCCATGTGTATTATGAGCACATGAAGACCAACTCAGAAGGGGCTATTGATCACAAGATGAACCTTTAAAAGGGAAAATGTGTTACTTGAAGACACAACCTTCTGGCACTTGACTACACAGTTTATCACCAGTTTTAAACCAGCTCACCAGTAGGGATCACATACTCACCCACTGGGCCATCATGGGACACAGTGTGCATGCTGAAGGACAGCTCCTTCTCTGGGTCCTTGTGAAGCTCCTTTCTCATTGCAAACGCCTTAGCAATCATTTTGCTCTTCTTTATCCTTTTGGGTTCGTTGTCACTGCGACCAATGATCCTGAAAAGGGAACAAAATGTGAGAGCATGCAAATGATCAACCTGGCAGGTGTCAAAATATCATTTTCTATCACAAAAGGAAAGTTTAATTTATAATAGCTCCTTACTTGAACCAAGTGCGTTTCCAGATGAGGAAGGTGGCTTTGGTCCAGACCCAGGTGCTCATAGCTATCCCTGTCCCGAACATCGAGAACAGATTGATCTTCTCCACCATCAGACTGGGACGGTTTTTAATAGTGCATTCTGGGATGGGCTTGTTGGTTTGAGAAGCGATTGTCACATTGGCTTCACATCTGGTGGAGACATGAAGAACATTTGGACTCTTATAGCTGGATAAAAGATGGACTTTTACAGGAGAAGCTGAGATTTTCACCCTTTAAATCAGTTCCACCCCCAACCCCCATCACAAACACATCTTAATGAACATTTAACAATCACAGTTTGCTTAATTAAGTCCAAACAAAAATGTTGCTAAATGCAAAACATTAGGAAGATGATCAAATCTAAAAGGTAACTTTTCTACTTACATGCCATTTAAAGTAGTAGTTACTTAAATATGTATGTTGTTTTTTTACTGGCAGGTCTTTTGGACATAATTACAAAAGAAATAGATTCAATTAATTTCGATATCAATGCTAAGAGAACAAGTGGTCAACCTTCTTTATGCTTCGCATCTTTTCAAAGGTTGTAATGTATTCTTTGACGTTTCTCCTCCTAATTTCTCCTGGAAAAATGGATCCCCCACAGTATGATGCTTCCTCATCCAAGCTTAACAGTCCAGATGGATTGTTCAGGATATAAGTTTATCTACTCACACATTGCCTTTCTAGACTTTCATGCAGACTAGAAAGTTTTACTCTGGTCTCAACCAATAGGACTTTTTCAGACTTTTATTAGAAAATTATAAAGAACATTTTTACAAAGTTTATGACTATAAGTTGTACTGTCTGTAGATTCCCCCACCTGAGCTGCGGATCTCTACGGATGCCTCTGGATTTATCCCATCCTCTCATTTAACTAGCCTAAGAACCTGAATAATATCACTGTATATCACGGAAGGTCTATATAAAGAACTTACAGCACATATTCTCGGAAGCTTCTCTCCCATTCAGCCTGGTTGAAGAAGTCATAAAAGTGACATCCAAATGTGATGAAAACAAAGCCAAATGCGAGGAATCCAAATATACCTAATAAGAAGAAACAAAACGAAGGAGACAATTTAAGGCAGAAAATGGACTTTCTTTCTAATCAAGAAAAAAAAAGCATGTTATATCTATCCCCAGAAATGAAAGTCATTCAGCACATTTGCAAATGTAAGCAAGGCATTCCCCTGGGTCTTTATATCACATGGTGGTATTAAGTTTGTTTACATTCTTTGTGCCATGTTGCCTGCAGCTTTAGACAAAACATCTGTTTCCAGAGACAGTTAGGCTCGTGTTTCAGCTCGAATTTAACATCCGAATGTTAGGAAAAGGAACAGGACGGGCAACAGATGACAGATCTTACCAAGTCTCAGCATTGTCTCGTTGATTTTGCTGGCTGCTTTCTCACTCAGCAGTCCCGGATGGTTACTCTTGATGGAAAATAAGGTCATCACACCTAGAACAAGGATATTTTTAGAGCAGCTCCACCCATTCTTGGAGAGTGGTCACTACAGTGGCCCAGTAGAGAATATGTTGTCAATACAAGTACTAAGCACCGTTTGCCTGCTGTCGGTATCGGTTTCAACAGCTTAGTGTGCAAAAAGTAGTCTATGTAATTTTTGCTTTCTTCGGTCTGACTTCGTCACAAGAATTTGAGCATAACTTTACAATACCAAAAAATAGTAATGTGTAGATCCACTATAGTAAAAGCAACATTACTGGATGATTGTTTTTGGCTTTAAGAGTCTAACCTTGTTTTGTCTAAGTGAGTGGACATTTGATTAAGTCTGACAGCTGCACTTTTTTACAAGCAGAGTTGATTAAAAGCCCTTATTGGAGAAATTCCCTAGTTGAACTATCATTTAAGAGCTAAGGAAGGATTTAAGTACATAAGCTTACCCCGGATGAGGAAGTAGCCACCAACAACAAGCACTACTCCAATGGGTGCCAGCACAAACCCAGCCCGGTAGTGGTAGTTCTTGTATCCAACAAAGCAAATCCCACTCACAGAGTCCCCATCCACCTTTCAACATCAAGCACATATCAAAAATGTTTTCAATTATTCCATAAATCTCAGAGTCTGAGACCTTATGAAAGCTTTTTACACACCTCAGCTAAAGCAAGGATGGCAACAGTGAGGACAAAAGGGATGGACCAGGTCACCATGTGGAAGTAAGAGGTTCGTCCGGAAAGCGGCTGGTGAGTTGTTCCCAAAGCCTTGAAGGAGGTGTGCCAGGCGTAGGTCAGCATGACGAACCAAATCACTCCAGACATCAGGGAGTAATAGACGATGATGAAGATGGTGACGCATGACAGCGTTTCTGAAGATCTAAAGAAACAAAAGTCACGTGGGAGTGTTTTTATTTCTGCTTCATTTTTCTTCTATCATCACCCAATGCGTTACCATGCAAGCAAGATGAATTGTCATGAGACTTGTGAATTTACAAATTCCCGAAAATGTACAAATTTTAAATTGTACTACACTTATCAATTTGGCTTATTCCAGGTTACCACGCAGGCCTGGAGCTTTCCAACTTACGAGGGCTCCCCTAACCGCATAGTGTTGTCGCTCTTGCACACAATCTCCTTTCGTGCGCCATCCAGAAATTGGGCCAGCCAGCCAATGCTGCCCACAAAGAAGCAAGCATTGATGTAGAAGAGAATGACGGCAGGGTAGCGGTTCGAGTTTTTCCAGTCAGCAAGAAATGTGGCCTGAATTGAGACAAAGGGAAGATGAAGGTTGTAAGTTAAAAACATGGACAAGAACAAGAAAAACCCAACAAAGAAACTTTCTTCTTCATTCCTGCCAGCCCACCCTTAAAGCCGACTAAAGGCCAAAATACAATTTTCATCTAAAAACTCCAGAGTTAAGTTCTTTAAGCTCAGTTTGAAATAAAATAAGGCTAAAGTCTATGATAAAGAAAATCTAAAAGGAACACAGAAAACAACATATAAACAAAAAAAGTATACAAAGAGGGACAGAAACAGGGTAAAAAGGACAAAATTAAGTAAACAATGGACAGAAGAAGGGAAGAACTCTAAGTTAGTACAGAAATAAAGGACAGAGTTTTCGGAAATAAAGTTAGCAAATATTCTTCCAGTTATTAAAACCTGGAACATACTGTAATCCAATTCTATACCAGATTATGAAGGAAAAAAGTACAAAGTAAACATCTTCTCCTTTTAGTGGAGGTTGTATTTATGTCTCACCAGGGTAAAAAATGTGCAGAGGAGAGTGACTGTGCCAAAGTAAGCAATGTAGGCGTGCATGTCGTTGTGCTCCTCTTCCGTGAACAAGGGGTTGTCACACTGGATACCACAACCTTCTACATCCTTGTACCAACTGGACTGAATGTTTGTCTTCACCAGAGGAGCTTCACATTGGCCTGATGTGTTGAACTTCAGCTTCGGGACCTTATTATGCACAAAAAATAATGTAAAGTGAAAAAGGCTATCTTGCAATAGAAAAAGATTCTAATATTTAAAAAAAAAAGAAGAAGTAACAGCAGGTAGATTGTAAGATTTTGACCAGATTTATTCCAACTCACACACTCCCAAAAGTCTAACCTAGCTTAAGATCTTTAAAAAAGCAGGAGAAAATTCCTCCTTGGGGATCACTACATGTAATAGAGACATACCGAACAGCCCACTGGGAATTTGTCACATTTGAGAAAATTGGGCCATCCTCTCTCGCGATCCACGATGCTGCAAGGGCGACGTGTGGCCATGCACAGACTTTTGCTGGGCAGCTCCACTCGCCCATTCTCACATTTTGGCATATAGATGGCACAGAGCAGTGGCTGGATTACAGACCAACAGCGTGGGGCGTTTCGCAATCCTAGAACATGAAAGAAAAAAATTATATCCCAAATTCACCAAAAGTGCAAATAAAGTCTGTACACATCACAGCACATTGAACATATTTAGAATGTAAAAACCTGATTGATGAGATATTTGACCAAAAGCAATTATTGTTACAAGGGATACAGCAATCAAAAGATCAAAGCTAAACACAATTACCTAAATCAGTTTCCTTGTTAATCGGCATGTCAAATATTTACAAATCAAGATATGTCCTTGTTAGTTTTTAAATGCATCACACTAAGATTTCCCTGCTTTTTGAACCTGTACATTTTTTCAACAAATGACATCAGATTTGATGCACTTTTATAAGTTTGAATAAAGTCGGTAAAGATATGTATGTTTAGGTGTTTGGCTTTTGTCTGTTTCTGCTCTGACTAAGATTATTCAGATTGACTCTAAATTAACTCATTAGCTTGTCACCTAGGATAGGAAACCTACTTATAAAATCTCTTTAAAGTATGTTGATATAAATTGTAGAAAAAGTCTTTACTCAAATCCTCAGGATTTGCGCAAATCTTGCCCAAAAAAACACATTATGGAGAATACCACCAATAACAGATAGAAGCCCTTAAAACTGTACAACTTTTTTTTCCAGTTTTCTTTTTTACTTTAAAAGTTGAAATCTGTAAGTTTTAAATTTTAGCAGAATCTTAATTTTCTTAATAAAAATCCATTAAATCCAATATGGCTGCATGTACTTCAAAATTAGTGATAGCAAAGGTAAAAAATCTACATATTTATACTCAAGAAATTATTCATCAAATAAAACCAGTAGCAGAATAAGCACCCTTTTAAAATTTTAACATTTTCCATTCTGAGGTAAAGAAGTAAGTAAATACAGCCCTAAATCTTTACAATGGACCCTTCAAGGAACAGAGGAGAATGAGGACTCTGTTTTGATATGTGCTGTAAAATCTTCCCTCCATTGGTTAAAAGGATGAACGAGTTAAAAAGGTGTGAATCCTCTAACAATTGCATTTTTAACACCTCATTTATTCCCTCTACATCACCTTTGTTATCCCTTTTGTTATCTTTAATGGCTTTTAACTCTTTCCTTCCTGACATTCTGCGCTAAAGTAGCTTTTTCCACACCTGATGGATTAAAATACTTAATGTTTTTTACATTACAGTTTTAATGCACTGAATTACTTTAAATAATGTTATTGATTGTCATTAAATTGAATGCACAATATGACAGTTCTTTTTAAAGGTGATAAACTCTATTTACTACAATTCTCCTAAATACATACATTGCAAAATTAGTAATTAGCCATGTTGAGAATGGAGTGAATATAAAAAGTTTTCATGGTCAGGTTGCATTTCCACCATGAAACATGGTGGTGGCAGCATCATGATGTGGGATTTTTTTAGTAGGGCAATGGAACGTCAGAGAGTTGGGGTTTCAATAAGCTTGTGGACCTTTAGACAAAAACTGGAGTCCCTACATGAGGAAATAACAAACAACAAAAGACTTGGAGCTATGATTAAAGTGATAGGTGATTCTGTAAGGATTGATAAAGAGAAGTGAATCAAAATGTTCTCCAAATTTTTCTGTTTTGTTTTAAAAAAACAACTTTTGACCTGTTTTGGTTTAATCTCTCAATCATGCACTACTAGAATCTCAATAGATTACATTGTAATTTGTGACGAAAAGGTTTAGAAATGTGATAAGTAAGTTTTATTAATATAATACCTGCATCTTCGATTACTTTAACTGCTTTAATTTAACTTACCAGACCACATGGTCAACTTTTCAAAAGCCTCCTCTTGGCTGCTGGAATCCTCAGCCAGGATCAGAGACGTATGGGTGTATGGTAAAGGTGTTCCCAAGCATGTGTTGTATTTAAGCGCCTCACAAGTTGTAGTTTTCTTGCAGTTGTCTTCAAACAATGTCCCATTCTGGGCCAAAACTGCCCTACAACACGACAGCCAGGCAGCCCAGATGCAAAGCATCCCAACAATGGGGCTCCAAGCCTGGGTAGACATCTTGAGAGGGGAAGTGGACCTGAGGAAAATCCAACTGCTTAAAAAAATAAGACTTTAGCAATCAAACTGCAAGCTACTGTGGTTAAAGATAGAAAGATTTCCATGCTGCAGGAAAGCTGCAGGGTTTTCTTTTCTTCTCTAAAGTTTTCTTACAGTCCCCTCAAACTTTTTGGCTCTAATCTTTCCGTCCGTGCGCCACAAAATCGTCCTAAATGTCCTCATTATTCAGCTCAATTACTCCCGACAAAGTATTAAATAAAACAAGAATGAATGATGAAATCCAAATCAAGTGAAGTTTTTTTTTTGATAGTTTTAGGAAGAAAACCATAACAGAGAAAGTTGCTTCGCCCTACCCCCACTTATAGAAAAAAACTTGAAAAAGTCTGAATCTCTGTAATAGGATCTTCTGCTCACATGCACCACCCCCTTCTTCTTCAGTGAAAAACTAAAACTGAGAAATCATCCTTAGAACAGTGTATACATCCCAAAAAATCAGGTTTTCCTCCATGTAGAGTATCTGATGGCAGAAGTCCTTCAGAGTGTTTGTGCTCCTGTTGGTTGCAGCTGAGTCTCTGGTTGGTTTTTTTGTCTCTGGTATGCACATGGTGGGGGAGAGCCAGAGCAAAAAAAAAAAGAAAACCTCCTCTCCCATCCCCCCTCTGTTAGTGGAAGAATGTGCCTGATGGCTGGGGCCTTGCTCCGAATTTTTCATTTAAAGGTCCACCACACCAATACTACACATATATGACAGGTTTGCTGATGGAGAAAGAAGTTTATATAGACACAAACAATTCCCCACACCTCACTTTAAAGTTTACACTTAAACACTTATGGAATTAAACTTGGATTGGCTTCTAAGAAATGGTGGGTTAGACACTGGTTATGTGGTTCACCATCCATTGGGCACAATATGTAGTGAGGGTTGTCAGATCAACTATTATACGCCTAATAACATTAGTCTTATTATGTGATGAAAAGTTTCTGATGCTGGTTTAATTTAAAGAATTGTTTTAGATAATCTGGACTTCATCTGATCATCTGTCACTCTATGTTTAAAATGTATATATTGATGCACTGATGAAACCTAAACTGACTAAGTTAAGTTGAAACAGAATTATTAGAACCTAAATTATCTGATTGATATTTTTCTATGAACTTAAAATAGAATTTAACTGTTATCTGATAAAATGACTAAATAAACTGGTTACACATTTTTACAACTATGCTTTATCTGTATGGCACCATGTATCTTTATAAGACATTTATATGACAAGTATATATTCATCAACCTCTCATCTTGGGGGGCTGATAGTTTCTTCTTGCAAGTGATTCTCTTATAGCTACTTAACTAAAAAGAGATGAAAACATTTTATATATTTTCTACCT
The DNA here is from genome assembly GCA_034780135.1 of Jordanella pulchra. Taxonomy (NCBI): domain Eukaryota; kingdom Metazoa; phylum Chordata; class Actinopteri; order Cyprinodontiformes; family Cyprinodontidae; genus Jordanella; species Jordanella pulchra. The sequence goes on from JAUZNJ010062915.1 coordinate 42,496, forward strand.
AATTAACAGAAAATTCAGTAGAGTTAAAGTTGTTATAATCTGGAGGTTGTTAAGCACCAAACTTCAATAATGTGCTACAAGTGTGAGGTTGATTTGGTCAAATTTATAGCTCAAAATCACATTAGTTAAATATGAGCAACTAGAAGTACAAAAAATCTTTCTTTCTCTGAAGGTGGCAATAGAAGATGTTTTGATGCTTATTATACTTTATCAAGTCAAAACAAATGTGCTAGTGAAAGTGTACATTTGGCTTTTGGATGGCTCTAGATTCCTTGTCCTTTTTCTCCTGTTTGAAATAAGATTGAATAAGATCTACCCTGTAAGCTAGAGAATGTGTGTGTTTGGGCCTTGTTCAAAATCCTTCATATCATGGCTGTCTGAGTGAGTCAGAGGCTGTAAAAAAAAGAAAAAAAAAATAGGACCACACACAGAGCGGTGCAGCCCAGACCAACACACACAGGTTGAATCATACTTGCCACAAAGAGAGACACCCACAAAGACGTCACATTTTCATCAGTTTACCCACTAAATCACAACATTTGTTTGTGCAATCTGGCTTGAGAGAAGCAGGAGTAGCGATGGAACGGTTAACCCACAGACAAATGTAATGTTTAGATTGGAGAACTGCGTCAAAGCTGTGTATGCATACAGAACTACCTCTCCTTCTAAAGATTACAAGCCTCGTGTTTCAGACTCCGTTTTTTTTTTTTGTTTTGTTTTGTGTTATAACTGGAAAAAATACTGAAATAGAGACGTGCGGCTTCAGCCCTTTGTTTCATCTTCAGCCAAATAAGACATTTGTTAAAAAGGAGTCTAATGATGTTTGTACTCAATGTTGAGATACACACTCAAATACTTTAATCTGCTAATGTGAACAACATCAATCTTTGCTGTCAAAGCACATAAATTTGTATTAAACACAAAGAATAACACTTCTGCTTTTCCTTCTTAAACAGAGTGAAGGTGAATGGATCTATTTCACAGGCAAACAACTGAAGAGGTAAAGGACTGTTGCATAAAATGATCAAACATCACCAGTTATTTGGGAAGTCTGGTTTGGTAATCGTCTATGCAGCATTTTAAAGCATACCCTAAAATTCCTAAAGGAAACATGTCAGCATAAGGTAAAAACAACCATAAAACATACTAGGACTATAGACAAGAAAATGTAATTTAAATTGGGTTGAAATACAACAGATTTATTTAAATTTAAAGTAAAAAAGGTTTGCAGTCAGGCGATCTTATTAAAGAACACAGCAGGTTTTGTGAGGTAATATTTATTGACTTATTAAAACTATGTGTAAAAAAACAGGCAACAAATAAGCCAATGTAAATCTAAATGCAAGATTTTTACATCCATGTTTTACATCAAGAGTCAATTTTGTGGTTAAAAAATTGCCATTATTTTTAATAATTAAAATGTGTCAGATTTGTGTAATTTGTGAAGGACAAATATTTTATGTATAAATGAAGTGTCGCTGTCTCTGTTAGTATAGAAACAAAAGAAATGAAAGAAATGAAAGATTTTTTTTTGGTTTGATATAAAATTTCAAATTTAATGCTTTTTAGACATCAGTGAGAATTTGTCATGGGGAAGACAAGGAATTTAAAAAAATATAGCATTATTTACATTATACTCCAATATTCCAAAGTCAAACACTTATAAGAAGATAGAATTGATCCAATTAATTCTAAAACAGCACAGATAACATTGAAAGTTTTGGTCAAGTTTGGTTGCAAAGCCCAAATGAGAGAAGCAAGGCCAACACCTGGAGGGGGAATCATGAGGGATCAATGCTTAGAGGAAAGGGCAGCAGTCAGAGGACTTGGATATCTTGGATGTGTGTGCTGTGGATTTGTAATATCACCTCACCAGAGGTGAAGGAGCCTGAGATTTGCAGAAGGTTGAGCGATAAAGGGTGGAAATAGTAGGGCTCACCTTCAAGCAAAGTCTGGGTTCTGGAACCAAGCTCATTAAGAGAGGCTGGACTTACTTCTGCTCTGGAATGGTCCTCAGGGAGAGGGTTTACTATTATCCCTGAAGCTCAACAACCTCGTGTTGGGGTTCACCCAGGTGGATGACAGGTAGAGGTGAGAGCTCTGACTGTCTCTGCCTAATGGTGAAGCAACAGTACAGTACCAGGCTTTCTTAGCACCCAAGGCAGAGTTTGCTGCATAGCTGTTTTTGAGGATTCTATAATTCATTGCCAATGTGAGAAATGGCAGTGATACCTGGAGATGTGTGATCTGATGGAATGGTCCACTGGCTCTGATTGGCATTTCTTCACTTGACTTCTTTGTAAATCATAGACTATCCATGATGAAAACTATGGTCATGCATAAGGATGTTTATCAGTCGATTAAGTTGATGATCCACTTTACAGTCTTATCCTGTGATGTCCAGCTATATCTCTTGGACACTCAGGTGAAGAAAAGACTGCTTCTCTCCACCTGGTGTTGAGTTGGATACACTGGAAGAGAACAAAGGTATTCTAAAGGCCCAAGTGAGAAGTGAGGGTGTGTTTAAAACATCTGGCAGGGCCCTCAATCAGGAAAATACAGTAGGTTGACACTGGAAGTAAGGGATGCCGTAATACTGAAGAAGTCCTACCCAACATGGTTGGCTTGTATGAGTCCTGAGGCAGTAAACAGGGTATTTCTTATGCCAATCCTACCACTGCCCAGACAACTGGGAAGGCAAAAACTGGGGCAAGGGAAGAGTCTGAGAACGGCCATAGAGAAAGACTATCAGCTTCAGAATGCTTCTACCACACTGCCAAAAGCCTTCAGAGAGAGTCAGTGTTTAGCGAACATTGTTTACAGAGGGAGAGGGGGGCTTCTGACCTAGACTGAGGAGATTGTTGGAAGATGGAAGGAATAAATTGAAGATCTCCTCCACCCTGAAACCCATGTCTTCCCTGGTGGGAGCAGAAGCTCGGTATTTGGCAACATTTCGTTGCTTGTACTTGCGACAGTGCTATGACAATAAAGTTGAATTCTATTCTATTCAGATTTGTTCATCACCCAGGCTAAAGTCAAAAGGTTGGTCAAAAAACACCACAGTGCCAAGGCTTTTTGGTGAGATTTGCCTTGAAAAAATCTCAGGCCTCTGAAAGTTTTTGGGCTGTGGTGGTTGAAGCACTTTACCATCTGTTGATGATCGTGGACACTGCCAATGCACTGCTGAAGATGTCTCACCCTCACAGAAGTATGGGGGACCAATCTTAGCGTCCCTGGGTCCTGAACAATGGACAAGTGGAAGACTCTACTGACCAAGATATTTTATACATATAAGGGGAAATTAAAATATTTTTGTAAAAATGTATATGAACAATGTTTTCACTACGAGAAAGACATGGTGGAATTAGTAGAAATATACAAGGCATCAGTCTTGGAACTCTTGACCTTAAATAGTCCATTAAATTGACTGTAAGTGCTGTTAAATTCATTTAAGTTTTTACCTAAACAACAACATAAATTAGAAATTATTCATTTAATGTGAATTTAACAGCACTTACATTGACAGTCTAAAGAAACAAACTGGCTCCTTTGGCACCTTGTTTTGAAAACAGAACTTTGTGGCATCAACCTAAAGGTAAAAGTCTAAACGGTTGTGCCCAGCATGGGTGGTGTCTGTAGAGATGTTAGGTCCTCTTTTCCTGACCCTAGATCTGAACTTTGTGGATGGATGGAAGCTGATGATCCTTTCTAAAGATCTGACAACTCATTGCAATTTGGACTTCTGTTCTTTAGTTGAAAACTCTGAATACTCCAAATGTATAGTAAAAACAAGAAATTTCTCTTCAAATAGAGTGGAAATATTTATATTATGACAAATGGAACAAAATTATAACAAAAAAGAAAACCAAAATAAACATCAAAATAATGCACCAAAGAAATTGACTACATGTCATTTCGGATTTTAAGTAAATCACCCCAAATTTAAAGAACAAAATGTTGTTTTCTGGTGTCTAACCACAGCTTTCCATTTCCTACTAAAGCTGACACACTTTGTTAAATGTAGGCTCCTCAACAATCCAGAAGGTGGCAGCAAAGTACCACCTATTTGAAGATCGGTTATGTCCCTTGTGAGAATCTGGTCCAGAATCAGCTCCATGGATCAGATCTATGCCCAAGGTTGTAGTTTTGTAGTTCAATCTGGTCTTTTATCTGATTTATCAGAATCTGAGACAAAAACATGCCCACTAGCTGCAAAAGAGACAAGAAAGATGAAAATGTTTCTGTGGATACTTTTTTTTTTTTTTTTACAAGTTTTTATGTGACCATTGCACAAAAATATACCTGTGGTATTGCCAATCCCAGTGCAATGCCACCCAGTATGAACAGGTTGCTGTGAATCCAGTCAACTATCTTGTCTATGCAGCCATTGGTGTAAATGTTCTTTCCAGCCTCATCGTACTCCTTGCCTTGCATTTCTAGACCACACATGGTGTTGGGTACCTCCTACAGATGTTAAAAAAGAAAAGAAAACCTTTACTTTTGCAAAAGAAAAAAAACAAGAACTCGTCATGAGTCTACATTTTTCAGAGTGACCTGGTTTTCGGAGAGGATGCAGCAGGAGAAAGGGACAGAACAGCTCTCTTTGCTCGGGTTAGATGGGCTGCAGTTAAAGTAAATGTTCTGGGACCAGTCAGTGTACTTCAACCCACCACAGCAACTAAACTGAGGAGATGAAGGAAAGGAAATTAATACAGTAATTAATACAATACAATACAGCAATAGGATGCATAAAATAAGTAAAGAGTTTTATCTTTGTCATATAAAAATGACATCATCCAGATTACTGAATACAATACTTGGGACTTTTAGATCTAATCACAAAAACCTCCAGTTCCACAAAGATGTCAGTTGAGTATCCTCAAAACAAAATTTTTATGCTATACTTATGTTCATATGAACAAGATTTTTCTTTTTCATATATATTTATAGAACTTTCTATGTAATTTATGTTAAATATTAATTTATCAAATTATAATAATGATGCTTTTTTGAATACAAGAACAACAACTCCTTGATATAACACGTGGCTGAATCTGAACTACTGATGATCTGGTGGCAGTCGATCTATTTATTTGCAATGTATGCTTTGCCACATCACTCCAAATCTTGCTTTTTTTTATACTTGACATGTTTTTAGCATGACTCATTATATTTCCAAAATTAGCATTTGTGTAGGAGCCAATAACGTTTTATTAACTAACAGAATTGTTGTTTTTTGTGGATAATCTAGTTAAGGTTATTTATTTTACTTTATTGTTCAGTATTCGTTTTGAGAATATGTTTGTTTGTTTATTTCGTTATTTTTCTTTTCTTTCTTTTTTTGAATAGTTATGAGTAATTTGGGTGGATTAAGTTTTAACAGGCTGTCAGTGGTAGGACCGACATGCATCTTGGTGGGCGTATGGTTTTTTACCAGCGCAAGAGAAGCAGGGAGAAAAAGTTTGTCCATTGCTGCTAGCTTGTTTGGAAAGGGGAAAAAAAACTACAAACTAAAAGGACTTTACCTGGAAAATTGATTTATTTTTGCCTGCATAAATTACTTGTCCGTGGTACAGCTGTGGCCCTTGTGGATTAATGAATTTTGTCAAAGTTGGGCCACAACAGTTTGGTTCCAGACAAAGTGAAAAACCTTAAAAATCCAAAAGCCAGAGGCCAGACTGGACCACAATTGGAGCAGAAAAAGCAGTCTTCCCAAGAAGGGAACAGCAGGTGACGGATCTGATCCAAGTAAGACAATCCTCCGACAGAAGTCAGTGTCCTGGTCTTTAGGCGTTACAGGCTTAGCCACAAACACTGGTCTTTTCCTTCCAAACCTAATCCCATTTTAATTCATTTTAGGTCACAACTTTCCTAACCTCCTGACTACTAGTATTTCAACTTTGTCCTCTGTGGAGGACATTTGTAAAACTGAGTATCTCTCACGTACAAATTATCTCATTTTGTTACCTACGGAGGACATTGGGGCTTTTCAATAATATCAAATGTTTTCATACTTTTCTCTTCCTCATTCAGGAATATGGCATCCATCACTGAAAGCATGTTGTTTTCAGATTTTACGTAAGTTTCTAAACAACACATTAAAACATCTTTTGGGGTAAAAAAAAGGGAGATTGATTTTTGTAATATACTCAAAAGGCATAGAAAAGTTAAACTAAACTAAACACAAGTTATGATGGACGGTTATGAAGATTTTAAGCTCTGTCTTATGTTGAAGTCAAGATTAACTATAAAGCTCTCTTAGCTATGGGAGTAAAATCTGTTTAATACCTTTATTGGATTCTTTTTACTTTATTATTATTATATAGAATTTAGTTTTAAACCAGAGCTAACGAGCAAACATATGCAAATGTGTTTGATTTCTTTCTTTTTAATACATCTGATGAAAATGAACTCCTGGCAATGGGCTTTGAGGCTGATTTAGTTTTATAAAGATGAATATAAAAGTGAGCATTTGAATTCGTACAAAACACCTACCTCTGTCTGGCCATAGTCTATAAGGTTTTGCAGATCTGCGTCATCTCTGTAGTGAACAATGGCATTGTTGATCATTTCTGTTACTTTGTGTCTTGCCTTGAAAGAGGAGGTAAAAGACAGAACACAAGACGTGCATGAGCTTATTTAAAGTTGACAAAATATACTGGAGGAGCTGAATGCACCTTTTATGAGGGTTAACATAGAAAGAAACCAATTCAAAATGTAAGAATATGTTGTTTCATTTTAAAAGTTAAATATTAAAGATGTCTTGTGACAAAACTTGCAATTTTCAGTTTATTCTGCAAGACCTTTGTTAGTTTGGGATTTTGCATGACTTTGAGTTGCAGGTGTTCGTACCAAAAAAAACAAAATTTTGGACCGAAAAAAGCTCCTCTAAAAAAAATCTTCCTTCCACAGGCAAGTTTAGATTCTCCTTTAATCTACCATTTTTTTCAAAAATCTTAAACTTTTTAACCCCTTTAACTTAGTGTTACTGAGATAGATCTATGCTAACATTTAACAATGCTTGATTACCTTATCTGAAAAGATGAAGCCCAGAATACCAGCAGCCAGCTGGATCATAAAGATCACTGTTAGAGAGATGCAGAACTGGGATGGGTAAAAACAAAACAGAGTTATATCAATATAATTGTAAAGAAAACAATTCTTCACTTTGTTTCAGTTCACTTTTCTATTCCTAAACTACTATAACATCTTACTGTACCTGACAAAGTATTTACAGCCCTTACAACCACAGATTTCAGAGGTAACCATACATTAGTGGGACGAGTAAAACAACATATCCGTCTTTATGCTTTTTACAAATGAATTTATAAAAATAACAGTGAGCGGAATTCACCCCAGTCAATGAGACCTGGAAAATTGGTTTTCATAGATGTTCACCATCCAGGCTGACTGAGCTTAAGCAAATATGTAAAGTGTCTAGATGAGGGAAGCACTTATGGGTGCCAAAGTTTTTAGATAAAAAAAAGGGAAATCCAGCTTTTTCTTTAAACTTTAAAAAATGTTCATGAAATTTACACATATGTTTAAATGTTTTGTTTTGTGTCCTTTTATTTCAAACAAACAGCTTAGTAATTGAAGGTAAATAAAAAGCCAAGAATATTTAAAACCCAATTACTGTCTGCAGGAGGCAAATGTTTTCACGGAGAGAGCCCACGCAGCCACAGAAGGTGATTGTGAACATCAGGATTCCGACAACCATAAGCATCATGGCGGGATCCACCGACAGACATGCCATGGATGTCTCTGCAACAAAGAAGGAAACGTAGAATTTGCACATTTCGTCTGTTTTTCATAACAGAAGACCAGGTGAAACCTTTTAGAGCAATGGCCCAGTCCTGACTCCCAGATATACACGACTATTTACCTGTATGCTTTATCACACGGGCATAAACACCGATTGCCACCATTATCAGGGAGACTACCTGAGAAGAACATTGAAAATGATAGAAAACAGATTAATGTTAATGAGCAGCTAAAGGAAAACTATTTTGCGTTTCTACTTGTCTGGGGTGTGGTACCATCTGAACATCTTGATAATAAGAAAGATATGCAGAAGGAATTTATGAGTCACAACTACTGCTGCATTGCTAAGCTATTATGGAGATAAAAAAATCCCTCTACAGCTTTTATCTTAATAATGAAGTTACATAAAGAAATGAAATCCTCTCTTCACTCTTTTTTTCACATGACTAAATACGCCTGGCAATGTGTTCCATTCAGCTCTCCATTCCCATTCTGAAGAGAATAAAAGAAAAGGATGAGAGAGAAAAAAAACCTTCCCAACCTGAATGAAAATGGATCTGATTACCAGGAAGACTTGCAGCATTGTGAGAGAGAAGGAAACCGATTTCTCTGCCTTGTTTCCTTAAAGGTCAAGCAAACAAACAAGCTTTGGCATATATGCCCACAGGCTTTGGACAGGTTTCTCTTATAGTGTGTAAAAAAATATGTTAAAAATCACCAGAACCTTAGTAGATCAGTCATGAGTGAAAAACCGCCCATGCATGCAGAAACAAATGTCTGCAAGTAGTATACTAAAGCCAAAGTAGCCGGAGGCAGCAGAAATTATACAAACACATTCCAAGTTTCAATTCCTCAAACAGCCTTCAGCTAACAGCTGCTTACTGAAAATTCTGAATACAAATGAATTGTTTTGACAAATATCATTTCACAGCAGGACGCCCATAAGACTAGACTGTTATGTCAAATCTTAACTTTGGCAACAAGGCAAAGAAACAGTCTACAAATCTCTGTAATCTGTAACACCAGCTTGAAAAATGCTGCAGCTGATCACCTGATGCTGAATGGATTTTGTAAACTTACTTCTGAATTTGTTAACTAAATGCATCAGTACTGTTGTGCAGTTGGCAAAAAATTGAATTTCTATTAACATTAAAAGCATTAAATTTTCCCAAATGTCCGAATGCCCTCTATTTTATCATTAAGGGAAGTTGCATTCCTTACACTAGCACTTTGAATGTCAGAAAATACGCTGGAGCTTCTTATGTAATATCTGCGAAATTCAGTCATGTTCCTTCAAGTTCAGACGATCGCTGCTGGTTTCCAGGTAAAAAAATAAAGCTCACTTCAGGGGCTGAGTCAGTGCACGCCATAACTCACTCTGTGTTATAAAGTAACTAAAACAAAACAAAGAGGGGAACGCCGGTAGATACAGAAAGCCAACAAACTTTAAAAAGTCACAATGTGTAGATTTCCTCAAATTCATATAATTATTAGAACGGCAAACATCGCCACTTTATGTCTGAAACGTCAAAGCTGTCCAACAAACACAGAGCAAAAATATGGTTTTGATCACTCACCCAGAATATAAAATTAAAAAAGAACAGCAGATACTTCACAACCGGACTGATAAATGTGAAATCCTTGTCGGACCCAGGTGCGCCTCTCTGCCTTCCTCCCATGAATGCTGTTCATAAGGCACTTTATCTAAAGTCTGCGCACAGAAAACCCACCGAGTCAAAAAACGCGTTCCTTAAAATCAGAGTCATAAGCATAATGATGATGGAAATAGTTGATGATAGCTGGATGGCGGCTGGTTGCTCCAATAACCAATAAAATGCCTGCAGCCACAGTGTTTACTCACTAGGTTTGGCTGGACTGGGTGGTACCTTTTTAGTCTCACGCCTTTTCAGGTGATCACATGATACAAACAACCTACGACAAGAAAGTATGTAACCATTTTTCTATGAAAATCTAAACAAAATAAATAACAAAAAAGTCCAAATTGTCCCTTTTGCTTATTTTGTTTTACAGACAGTTTAAGAATCCCATGTTTTTATTCTAAAGCAATGTTGATATTACGTATCCTCCCTTGTTTAATTTACTGAAGTCAAGTTTTAATTTCCACAGATGTGTGAGCGTGTCTCTGTGTATGTAAAACAAGAACAAGAAGAAAAAAACATAAATACCGACGCACTAAATTAACTGTTGGTCATTATAAGGACAGCCACACAAACATTATTTGTATCCAAGGATTTAAATATGCCTTAAATGAACATGTTCACTAAATATTTGGAAGATATTAGTCAGATGGAAGCAAATATAACCCTTTTTTGTTAATGCAAAGTGACAAACAATGCATATTTCTCTGAAAACATTGGCTGGATTGGAGGTTTTTACCCTCCAGCAGAAATAAAGACTGCTAAGGATAAACTAAACCCATGAGCACAAGGAATGGCTTCAATCAAAGCATATTTTATCTAACTTGGAGGCTGTAGCAAATGGATGTCATATTTTTTTATAATTTAATTTAAAAAAACAGGTTAACCGTTTTCAGTAGGCTTCTGTAAAGTTCTTGAGGCTGTGAGTTTAAACTTAATAGTATTATTAAGAGGAAGAATAGTCAAATTATTCAATTCATTGAGAGTTTTGAAGAAATGAAGAAAAAATTAGTACTTCAGGAAAAAAGTTCAGAGTTAGATTTATTTTTGTTGTGTTTTTTTGTTCACGTTTTTTGTTTTTTTTTTATGTGGTTTCTGCACATATGTTACCAGCAGGTGGCGCTGTTGTACGATAATGTTGCAAATTTTGCAACGCCACAACAGGAAGAAGAATGCTGTTGTATCCGGAGGTTGGTTGCTGTCGGAGCTCTGGAAGACAAATGTGAATTAGTGTTTTACCTCTTTGCTTAGACTTTTCCAACAGTGAAAATGGTGCGAAGTGACAAAGGTTTGTCCGCTATATTACATAATTAGCAGCTGGTTTCGTTACTTAATATCTCCATTTCAATAAACGTTGTTGATATTGAATTGAGTATAAAGCTAATTTTAGCTTATCTTTCACCGTGTTAAAACGTGAATATAGTTTTTTTAAGCCTCAAAATCGACTTTGCTGACTATGAGACCTGGCTGTTGTGTCGCTTCTAGGTTCCCCGCTTCCTCCAGCGTCGTTACAGCTGTTGGTCCCTCCTGTCAGGCTCATGTCTGCCTTCGCGTGGAAAGCGGTTCAGCAGGACAGTGCCATGCAGTATGAGAAGCTGCTGGACTTCATCGACCTGCTGACAGAGGTTGTCCCGGAGCTTCTCAGTCCCAGTCAGAAGGGTCAGCTCGTCCTGGGCCTCAGGGCAAGGGTGAGGAAGATACTGAGCATTTACATCAAACCGTGAAAGAAACAATCATATTTCTTTTAAAGCTTTCTAAGACTTTTTGCTCATTGAATCATTTTGTCTTAACTTGATAAGTCAACACTTGTGCACAAAATCCCAACAAAGATCCAGCAGGGATTATTTAAAAAGCAAATGATAATAAAGTAAACAGTAAGATTAATCTTTTTTTTTAAACAGCAACATTTTGAATCTGTGTTTGTATCTTATTAGTCTTTTACGTTGCAGAAGTAGGTTTTGCTCATATCTATTCAAACATTGTTTTATTTCAGTAAAGCATTTAAATGTTTAATAAAAATGCCCTCACATCTGACTCTCCTGAGCCTTTCAGGTTTGGGTTTGCCTGTTCTCCTAATTCATGCAGTGTTTTACTCTGGGTACTCTTTCTTCTCACTGTTCAATTACATGCATGTCAACTGGTCTCTAAAATGACCCCCACCAATATGTGTGAATATTTTATTTTGTTACCCTGTTATCGATTACCTAACTTGTTCCCCTTCTCTTGCTAATTGGTGAGATGGGGAAGATCACCTCTAATTAATAGATCATAAGTTGAGAACCAGATTATTTTCATTCATATTTGGCAGCAAGCTGAATTGTTGTGGTATTTGTGCATTCATAAACACATGAGAATCCGTCCTGTACCTCTTGAGTTTAAACCGTTTTAAACTGACCCAAAACAGGTGAGCCAGTCATGTTGCATTATTTCGGTTTAAGATGGGCTTAAAGACAAAGCTGTGACGAAGGCAACAGCTTCTGAGCTCACAGCCGAATCAAAATAAACATGGCAGTGCAGGAGGATGCAGGCGTAGCTACTGCTATCACATTTTTTGTCAAAATCCACGATTTCATCTTTAAAAGAGGATTGACAAGAGTTTAAAAAGGTTAGTTATTGTTTCTCTTGGCTTCTGTTGCTTTTTCATTTGTTATCGTAATGGGCTAAACCCAAATTAATCTTTCCAGGTTTATTCGTCATATCTTTGTCGCTTTTGTTATTTTTTTTTCCTTTGTTTTTGTTCTCTTATCATGATAACCCCTCTGACTTTTTTCTTCCCACTCCAGTTTGTTCTTGAGCTTTGTCGGGGCAACGGTGTTGCTAACCTCAAGACCATCCAAGGACACCTTGATAAAATTCACACTTGCTGTCTGGAACTAAGCAACAGTGAGCAAATGGTGAGCTTTCATTAAAAAAGTTATCGTATTGCTCAATCACAAAATTCAAAAAGAATTGGATAAAGACTCATTGACGTTTTCAAGAACTTTTCTGCTCCCACTTGTTGACAGGAGGGCTCTGATATTCTGAAGACCTCCTACAGCAACTTTGCAAGCCTGGTGCAGAACATTTTGAATGTTCCCTTGGAAAAGGAACTCTTCTTCCAAGTAAGTTTTTTTTTTTTATTTTTTTTTGTAGAAATATTATTTTTCAGGAAAGAAATGTATATACACTACTCAAAAAATTAAAGGAACACTTTGTAATCAGAGTATATCATCAAGTAAGTAGCAGAGGGGGTTGTTAATCAGTTTCAGCTGCTTTTGTGTTAATGAAATTAACAACAGGTGCACTAGAGGGGCAACGAGACGACCATCAAAACAGGAATGGTTTTACAGGTGGAGGCCACTGACATTTTTTCTCCTCATCATCTTTTCT